>VUQG01038287.1:0-28578 GCA_015106755.1 Etia nguti
TCTGTATGAATTCTGGTTGTGCTTACTGACCGCGAACTTTTATGTGGTACACGGCGCTCAGCAATCTGTCAAAAATGTTTTAGTACGACTTTGGTAAGCTACGAAGATGCACAGCTTGATGGATTGTCGGAGCATTACGGCTGCTGTAGTCAGAAGCCTCGCGGAGTAATATTACCGTAATATTACCTTATTGTGTTTGTATAAGGACCACAAATGGCACCTGTAAGAGAAATGGTTACGAAGCGGATTTCAAACTCAAGGCTGTCAGTCACGCAGTAGAACTTGGGAACAGAGCAGCTGCGAAATCTGTCTGTCTTTGTTATTATGCTCAGCGTCTTTTAGTTTACATTTTGACTGCACAATTGTGAGCTTTTTGTTATGTACAAAAACAACATTGTTTTATTTTATTTATGGAGCATTATTATTTAATAAATGCTGATCATTTATTTCTGAGTAATTTTTTCATGTACATCTGCGCTTTATGTTAATAAAACTGCCTGTGTGAGATCTTGGACACTTTTTGTTCCTACTTTATGGCTTAACAAAAATATCGAGATATATATCGTATATCGCCATCCAGCTAAAGGATATCGAGATATGAATTTTGGGCCATATCACCCAACCCTAAATTAAACTATTTTAAAGCCCAGAGCACAATTATCTAAATGTGCTGAATTGCAAAGCTGAAAAGCGGAAGAAAGAAACCCCCCCTTTTTTTTGTTTGTTGTGTAAAAATGGAGCAATGAAATACCGGACAAATGTGACTGACTTCTGTGGATTCCAGTATATTTTTAAAAAATTGTTGGGATGATGGGTAATTGAATAATAGTTGATTTTTAACTTGCACGTACTTTTGTTTATCTTAGAAAGAAAATTAGAATCTGGAAAAATAAATATCTGCAGCTCATGCTTACAAAAAATTGGAAAACAGCCAAGAAATTGGAGTCAGTGCATCACTAATTACTGGACTTACACCAAACTATTACTTTTTCTCAAGATCCCAATAGTATTCACAAAGTGAGTAACTCACATTTAAGCCTACATAATCACAGGTCTTTAATGTGCAGTCACTATTTACACTTACACTTCCCCTCATAGGCTTTTTCACCCTGCAGCTAAGAGAAACACACGGAGCAAATTAGCTCACAACCCTACTTTCAAAGTTGCTCTTACAAGTTGTCAGTGTTGTAGTACCTGCCAAGCACAAAATGGTCTCTCAGTTTTGCCTGCCACAGTACTCCCAGAGGGCATTAACGTGGCCCTGTGCAAGTGGAGCACAGTGATTATCAGAGCTTTTAGTGTAGACTGTTACCTCACATTGACATTCAAATTGAGAGGTGTGGTGACAAGGCTGCTGAGGAGCAGCCTTGTTAAACTGCAGGTTAATTATGTGCTCACTGATTCCATACTCATTTAGAAGAGTATTTGGCTAATGTCAGAAGCTCTATGTGGAAGGTCATTTATTTTACTTGCTCTGGGGGGGAAAAAAAAAATCTAAAAGATTTATAGATTTGTGAATGTAACAAAACTATACATAGCAGTCGTCTCGTTTTAAAGAGTGCGACCTTGTGTTATTAATGCGAAGTTATTGTTGTCTCAATCTGATGGGAGTCTGGTGTTTGGAAAGGCTACATATTTCCATCTTACATCTTTCTATCTTACTCAGCTAATGATAAATCACCGTGTGTCTCATTAGTGAAGGCAAATTTCATTTTCTCTGCAAAACATAATTTGCACTCCATCAGATTAACCAGTAATCTGTGCTTGGAAAGCAAAATATAATTTAAACTAGTGTATTATGTGGTTCAATTGAATAATGGGATTCATCTTAATTACGCAACGATGGTAAAGTGTGCTGTAGATTTAAACTTGTCTCATTTGTCAGGCTCTTTAAGCCAACTCACTAGCGCACACTTAATACTGAGCTTGATGCTGTAGCGTGTGCCTAGTTTTATTACAGTTAAACGAATCATGAAATAAATGAAATCCTGTCTGGGTAAGTAAACTGCTTGATAATAGCATTTTTTTTTACCTTTAATCACATAAAATCAGGATTGCAAAGGTGGACTGAGTATTTATTACATAGTAAGGGATCTAGATACATGAATTACATTTATTGAGTATATTAAGTTTTATAGTGTCTTTTTTTATTCTAAGCACACCTTTAAATGAATCTTCAGCTTTATTAATCACAAATTTGGAAATTCAATATGAATGAATCAGAGTTTATACTGTAACATTTTTTTTGCCAATGATGATGTTGAACATCATCATCATTGGTGTTGAACATCATCATCATAATATCAAGCTAATTATTTATTTCTGCTGTATCTGCAGAGCTTTGCAGATACTGAAAATCCAACTGTTGACCTTTTGCTAAACATTTTTTTTTTCAAAAGGCCAAAGAAAATGATATGCCTCTTACAATGACAAACAATTTTTTGAGATGTTTCTCTTACTCTTACACTTAGTCTTTTTAAGCACAATTAAAACTCATTCTTAACAGCAACATTAGACTTACCTTTCTTGCTAAATTGATTCAGTGGTTCTTTTGTTTAAGTGCTGCAGCCTAAGTCTTATCTTTAATTAAAAGCTAAGTTCAAGATCTTTCATCACCGTGTTGTTCTGAGGGTGCAGGTGGAGCCAAAATACTCAAGACCTCCACATCTTTGATGAGAGATGTTGTCACACAGGAGGGAGTTAATCTCTCAGACAGTTAATAATTCTATATTTTCCCCAATCCATTCTTGTCTGCCTTAGTTTATTGCTCTCATTCATTTCCCTCTACTCTGTGTGCAGAGGCCTGGAAACACAGTGACATACACTGCTAATCATCCCCCCTCTCTCCTTTTCAGCTTACTCCCTATCCCTTCCCTGTTCTGTTCTTCAATAATCCCTCCCCCTTTTTTTCCTTCTTCTCTTTTTTCTTTCTCCCTCATTATCCGATGTCCACTCCCAATCGCTATCAGCAATAGACGATACAAGGATCAACTGTTTTATCAGTATGGCCACTGCAGAAGCATGTCTGAGTCTAGACACTTTAAGCCGTTAGAACTGGTAGCAGTAGTACTCCTCTTTCGGTTAATGAGTGATTTCTGTTTATGGTTTCTTTAGATATTACAACTTACAGTTTGGACAAAGCTTATGTTATTTCTTTAAGGCAATAAGTGGGCAGAAGAAAAGTGAAGCATAAGTAAGATGGGAAAAAGGGAGGAAAAAAGAAGAATGCACATTTGAAATTATGTGATAATCAAGTGATAATACCGTATTTTTCTGAGGATGAGCCCAGACATGCTGAATGCAGATTAGTGTTAGATGTTTTAGGGGGAAAAGACTCCTCATATCTTATGATTAAGAACCTCATATCAATGACAGTGATTTTATTATTTCACAGCAATGATTCCCCTCTAGACATTTTTGTTATTATTCTTTTACAATAGATGAAAGAACCACCAAAATAACGTCTGTCACTCCATTCTTTGTACCTTATGGATGTAAATAAAACTCCTAGCAAAGTATTCAATGGTTGTGTATACTTCTATATGTCTCCTACTATGTTCAGTGCAGATATCACTATTTTTCAAAATGAATAACATATCAATGAAAGCTATAACATAAGTTTTGCCCATTGTGTTGACTGTTTTTCCTTCATTAGTCACCATATGGAATGCAGTTGCATTGGTGACTTCAGTGCGTCTTTGTGAGCTTGATGGATATGCTGACGTGCTCTACAGGCTCGCTTTTATGGACACCTGAGCTGATGTAGGAGCCTTTATATTGTTTGTTTTGGCCTTCATTATAGTGCCATTTTGTGGTCTGTTTACAGGTGGTTGAATAAGTTAGCTGTGCTGCTTTGTGGTGCAAACACAACTAACTTTCCAATAACGATGATCAAGTTCAAGGGACAAAGCCTCCACCATCTGCTATGCCAGACATTTGGTTTTCGTGTCGATGGTACGTTACTCAATTTCAGTTCAGTTCAGTTTTTTAAAAAATTATATAGCCCCAAATCACAACAAAAGTCACCTCGAGGCGCTTAATATTGTAGTGTAAAGACCCTACAGTAATACAGAGAAACCCCAACAATCAGACAACCCCTGTTGAGCGAGCACTTTGGCAACAGTGGGAAGGAAACACTCCCTTTTAACAGGATGAAACATGCCACATCTGGTTGGGTTGAGTGGACGGAGAAGGGACAAAAGACATTAATTAATAATGACTCATAATTAAGTGGTATTATCTGTTGACTATCCTTTTTTTAATGTAGCATTCAGACGGCATTCAGGAAACTTCAAGAGAACAACTGTGATTAGCACACGCAGGCACATCGTCAGGTAGTGATTTGGGGAGCAGTTGATTTGCTTTTGTTTTGTCTTTTATTGGCAGATTTCCAATATTGGTCGATCATGTTCATTTAATTATAGAATGCCAAATAATTCAGATTAAAATTTGATTAATTCTGCAACCCTAAACATCAATGTCATCAACACTTTGCCTTACATGGAAATTTAGGGATGATTATGCAGTTTGCATGTACAGGCACTCAAGCCAGATACCGTAGTGGGTTCATCTCACATCCGTAAGAATGTAGTCATCTTAGTTTGTGAATTTGGGTTTCAGTGAACTAGCCCAGGACCTCGTAATTGGGGGTGATGATGACAACACACTCTAGTTTATTAGTATTGATTAATGAGCAACAACAAACCAGAGTGCCTTGTTATCGGACAAATCAAATAAAGGCAAGGCAAGCACTGGCCAGCTGTGTCATAAAGCTAAATGATTGATCACGCTGCGAAGATTTCCAGAAAAGGGACAGAGTGAGTATACCTCAACAGAACAGCTTTCACAGAAGTGATTGCTTCAAAGGGAAAAAATAGCAGGCTATTGAACTAATCACTACAAGATTTATTTATTCTTTTTTTTATTGTTGTTGCTGTTCAAACCTTTAGTTGTACTGGGCAGCTTCTTTTTGGCTTCTTCGTGCTTTTTTTAATATTTTAAAATCATCACACTGACCCACAAAAGAGGGCAAGATGACGTATGCTAGTCCTTGATATTTTTAGAAGGCCGCTACAACTCATCAATGACAAAATGAATGGACGAGGACATGTCTTGTCTAAATGAATAGTGAATTAAACTGATGTCACACTTGTAAAACCCGTGTTCAAAGCTTTTATTTCAAGGTGACAGTACCTCACTTGCATTTACTTTAACTTGTCATTACTCACAAAACTCCTGATGTCCTCGTGACGCTCCCCTTAGTTTGTCCTCTGCCACTGCAGTGTCTTTCAGTTGACACTACTCACCTCACTGGGTTTCTGTGTGGCGCACAGAAAAGCAGTGGAGTGCATATGCATTATTTACAGTAGCTCTTAACTTATCAGGCTCAATCTCTCCCACAGCCCAGAGCTGTTTTTAGAAATGCAGCTTTTGAGACTTCATTGAAGAGGTGAGCTTTTATTAATGAAGCAGGCCATGGCTCAGATTAGGAGAGACTAAACTGACATGATGCAAAAATAACATGCATTTTGTCCTGGATGTTACTGTAATGGCTTCTTGACAGCGATGTAAGAACTTATTGTAATAACTTGAGGTCATTCAGCTTTGGGTATTTGCTGTAATAATAAGTTAACTTTTTATTTTTTAAAAAGTATGCTATAGCCCAAAAATTCATATATGTGTCCATTGTCACTGCTGGTCTCATGGACATTCCATCCAGTCAGCTCAGTGTTGTGGTGGCGCTGGAATCTATCCCAGCTGTCATAGACTAAGAGCCAGGGTACAGCCTGGACAGGTAGCCAGTCTATCATGTTGTATACACATTCTCCATGACAGATTTATTGTCTGTGACTGAGCTATTAAAGTCAACATATTACAAGCAGAGTAAATGAAACCATTGACTCGTTTAAGTGTTATAACCAAGGAAATAAATGCCTAAGTGCTGTTTACATAAGATTGAATAGGCCTGCCCTTGCATAACACTTAAATATTGGTTGTGCATTTCAGGACTTCAGTAGAGGCTGTGCAGTACAGAGCACTACACTGTACACGGGTTATTTCAGGACTGAGCCTGATGTCAAAATGTCCTGAAGGTATGCTGTGAGTGCAGAAAATGTCCTATGCCTGATGAATTTCATAATCTTGCAACATGACAGTCCTGTGCTAGACTGAACTCACTGAACTTCATTGAACTTCACTGAACTTTTTAGTGGGTTCTGCACCGCTGCTGCTAAAGTTGGCTTAGCAGCAGTGGTGCTTTTTAGATGTGAGTGGCTGTTAAAATGGCTACGTGTTGTGATTATTATCAGCTTAGTTTTTTTTTGTTTCATTACATTACATTCACTGTATTATTACCGTTGTCAGTTGAAAGCAACTTTGGCTACTTGATGGACATCGAGCAGCTGTTAGTGCTGAGCTGCATGAACAGTTAGAATCATATATTTCCAGAGCTAAAAAGAGATTAAATATTGGCTGTAACTTTCAGTAGGTGACCAGGAACCCAACAAATGAGTGACGGTGGCTCAGGAGGTAAAAGCAGATAGGCTACTAATCAGAATGTTTGAATGTTGGCAGTTCAATCCCACCAACCTCAAAATGTCTGCTGTTCTTCAGCAAGCGTAGAACCGGTGTTTTATGACTTAAAAATGTCATAAAATGCAATCCTGTGTTGATGTGTATGAAAATGGCTTGTAGGGTAAAAGAGTTCTGCGTGGTCAGCAAGACTAGAAATGTGCTATTTAAATGCCAGTCCATTTAACACTAATTACATGAGCTGTATGTGAGGCATTGACCATAGTATGTTAGGTAATGAGTTAAATGTCATACGGTGTTTGGTTCACTGCTTGGCCTGTCTGTCCTCATGGCTCACTGAAATTCAAAAACTGTGCAGCACCAGCACTTTGAAAGCTAACTAAATGAAATGTGGTATTGTTGTAAATTGAGAGGTTGGAGAGGAACTATGATTTCTACACAATTATTACTGTTTTGGCTTTAATGTGAGAGCAACGCAGTACAAGGCACTCCTGAATCTCTGTAGAGTTGTAATATCAGTGCTGTAGTAGTAGTGGTTGGAATACTTTTTTAAGCTTAGCTTCATCTCGTTTCAAGTTTTTATAAGGAATCTTAAACTGTAGTCTAGGTTAGGGTGTTTACCAAAACCATCCGTCTGAGGCAGTGTTTGTTATGTTGAATATAGAGCTTTTTTTTTTTTTTGCTAAAATAAAATTCACTTAGTTTTGGCTTTTAATTGACCAGTGGAAGGAGGGAGAGTGCCCGTGCGTCTTAATTTTTGACTGTAGCCTGCTTCTGTGTCCAGATCTCCACTCTGATAGTGTTGTGCTTAGACAAGTATCTTGATGGTTAGTTGGTATGTGTGCATGGTGTGTATGTGTTCGCGGGCGTAATGTACGTGCATGCATGCACATGCATATATGTGTTTCTATCTGTGTGAAAAAACAAATACATATCATTGCCCAGACCAGTGTGTGGACCAAACAGCCACAAAGGATGTGAGTCATTGCGTTACTTTCACAGTAAGACTAGTCGACCACAGAGGATGCAGAGCCAAGGTGATGAAGCTGTGCCTGTGACCTTTAATGCATAGACTTCATGAATGCATGGGGGGAAAAAAGGGATATAGCTAAGAAATGTAAGCACAGGAAACACACTATGTCAGGTTTAGAGGAGAATTTCATTCAACAAAAGCACTCTATTTAATTGTTGCTTTTGTGTCATAACAGAAAATGTATGTAAAATAGGCTTATCGTGTGCCTTACCTATGTGCCTACATGCTGTAGTTTTGCATATATTTATATGGCTTTCTGCCTCTGTTGATGACATCATGTATCATGACCCTAGACAGTCTTCTTTTCATTAAATCGATAGGATTACGTGAGGGTATGAAGTGTTTAAAATTCAAAAGGGATGATTTTTTTTTCCTCGTGGCCCACACTTAATCAGAACTAATCAAAAGCTATACTAATTCATCATCTGTGTCCTACTCTGTGTATGTGTCCTGCTCTGGTGGGAGTGTCTATTTTTCAGATGATTACACTCTTGTCCCTGAGGCTCTGTTGGCCACTGAAAGCTCTGTTAAGAATAACAATGACCATCACCCCTCCTCAGCAGAACACTTAGACTTATTAGTTTCTGGGAATTAACATGTTTGTTAAGTTATAATGACACAGTGTTGTATTTTATATGTTTTCACCAGACTATTAGTTAATTGGGCTAATTAAGTCATAAATATACACTCACACTAACATAATATGTTGTATGTGTATTATTTGACACCCATGCAGCTACTTTGAGGTATTGTGTGCAGGTACATATGTACCAAATATGGCGCACTGGAAATAACTGTTTGCAAATTTTCAGTGTTACACATTCATCACGCCAGTGATAAAGTTAACTTTCTCAAAACCACACACGCAAATCCTTCATGATGAAATCTCTTGTGACTGCTTGGTTTTGTATTGTTCAGAAAGGTATGCACTAATAACTTTAGGGGTTTAACATAACTGTTTCATTTGTTTTATTTTATGCTTGTTAATTTAAAAAAAAAAAAGAAGAACATTTAGAGCCCCGCTGGGAGCTTGTTTGGGCGACTATCTGAGCACCTCTGATTTTCCCTCGACAGCACATCACAGCTTAGCCAACAGCTGAGGCTGGAAAAGGTCAGGTGAATCCACAGGAATATGGTTAATTTGTTTTACCAGGGCAAACTTTCCTACTTTTTTTTTTTTTTTAATCTTTGTGAAGCTCGTATCTGTTAGCGAAGAGCTCAGACAAAACAGAAAGCACATGCAAGTGAGCAGACTGTTTATGCCTCACCTTTATGTTTTCTTATTCACTTAATTATAATCACTCTAGAATTTACAGTTGTCTATATCCTCGGTATCTGATGCAAGCGCTTTGATTTGCTATCCTTTGATGCTCTTCAGTCTTTCACTCACACCGACCTCCTCTTTAAAAAAATCAGTCTTTCTCCTTTTTGGGTCTTTTTACACAAAACAGAGCTTTGGATTTGTGCATAGCTACACTTATTTGATTAACTGAAAATGTTCCAGTGTGCTGCAGAGTCATGTTCTATAGAACAGGAGTTGCTTTGCCATACAACAGTAATTTTTACCTTTTTGCAGAGATCCATTATTGCAGAAAAAAGCATCTGAGGCTTCATTTTCATTTCTATGTTTGCTTTCAGTGAAATCAGGAGTAACATTAAATGCAGTAAATACACAAAGATTGTTGACTGCAAGATAAGCAGGTGTGATTTATCGTTGCATAAACATATAATTTTTACTTTGTGATGGACTAAAGCATCTCTTCAGTCACAGTTTAATTATTCTTTTATAATTTTAGCTTTGTAGAGATTCTTGAAGTCATCTTACTAGAACACCTTCCCTGTCTGGTTGTTTGCCCACAAACTCCCACATGAGCAGGAGTTGAGTAACCCAAATTGGTACGTACCTACATCTTAGGCCCTGAAGGTGCTTATCTATATCAGATATTAGGATGTCTTCATGTTGCCTACCTGCCAACCATCTGCAAACAGGCTACAGTGACCCATTTCTAGCATTTTTACACCTATAACACCTTCTAAAATCATAGTATGACAATAACTAGACAATAACATCTGATTTATAGCCACTAAACTTGAATTATGCATATGGCATCATCATGTTGCCTATCAGCCACCTGGCAACGGACTGAAATCACAGACCACACAATACTATAGCATGTGCTATTAATTAGTTATAAAATTAAAAATTCAAATGTTAAGGCTAATGGATTAAAAGAGTGTATTTATCTACTTTACTTCATCTTGTAACATTTCTCCTAGGTGATCTACAGTGCCAAAATCCACAGGAAAAAAAAAAAGAGACCTGATTCTTGCCCCAAACTACCATGCACGTATTACTGAGGTAACTTGTGCATCAAAAGGTGTAGAAGTGTATAAAACAAGTCATTTAGTTAGCGTGTGTGCTTTGATGCCCTGCTGAGTTCCCTTTGACTCTAGTTCTCTTAAGCTCTACCTGCGTAATCACTGACTAAAAGGAAGGTGACCATAATGGCTTTTGGCATATGCTTCTCTCTGGCTGCACTGAGAACTTCTAACAGCAAACATTTTAGACTGAGTCAAGGGTGCAGTTAGTGAAGCACAGTTCGGGGCTCTTTTTTAAGTGGCATTAGTGAATCACAAACTGTGGATTTTTTTTCTTGCACTTTTTGTTAGTGTTATTAGATTCTGGTAATGGTGTTATGATATCATCAACTGAATATTTGCTTTTATACATAGAAATATCTAATACGACTGGCACACCTTTTCAATTGTAGTTTAACTGTGGATGAAGTTTTTCGGCGAAATCTTTTGTTTTCAATGGTTTTAAAAAAAATTCTGTCACAGTTTTGGTTGCTGCAGAGTGTGAACTCACCCTGTCTGTGCGTTTTGCCTTTTAGTACCGGATTGGGCAGCTGTACATGATCAGTAAACACAGCCATGAGCAGAGCGATCGAGGGGAAGGGGTGGAGGTTGTCCAGAACGAACCATATGAAGACCCGGCACATGGCCAAGGACAGTACACAGAGAAACGAGTCTACCTCAACAGGTCAGTGGAATATTTTCCTGCTAGTTGAATAACCGACATGTGATTAATTAGTAGTGTGTGGGATACTTTTACATGCTGGCCACCGTTAATCTAATCTAATTTTCATTTGGTCTGCAACCAGTTCCTGAACATTTCTGTTTGCTGTCTTTCTTTGGCAGAATCTTCTTGCCCACAGAACATATTTTGTTTGTTTGTTTCAAAAGAAGTAGAAAGAACAAATTCAATCCCTATGGTTGAATATTTACAGACAAGACTACTCAGTGAATGCAATGAATCAAAATGAATCAAAAACTTCCCACACTGACTGGCAGAACTAAAACTTTGTAAAAGTTTACCAGAAAGCCAAATGCTTGTGGGATTGTTGTTTTAAAGGCTATTTTCACCACCTGGGACCTAATTCCCTGCTCCTAAATGCATTCACTCCAAAAATAAAGCAATGCAGGAGTTAAAATCGTGATATAGTTTAACAAGAAATAATTCAAATTGCCTGAACTCTGCTTGCAGTGTTTCCTAGTAAAGAACTATTTGCTAAATTATATTTAGAGCATTTCTTCCCGATGATGCGAGCACTTGCAGGATTTGGTCATTTCAGAGTCTTGCCAGCTGTTAATCAGGAAAGTCCAGCATTCGGTGAAAAATGATTAGACCTAAAATTGTGCTTGTCTGAGGCGAAGATGTACAATCTAATCGCAACGGCCTCTGCATCAAGAAGCATCAAGTTTAGGTCCATTCGTTGTATCTTTGGCTGTTTAATGACAAGACTGGCAGTATTTTTATGTTCTTTTTTTGAATTTGAATGAATTATTAATTAATTATTTGTTAGAATGAATTATTATTTAAATATATATAATTATTATTACAAATGAAAATGAAAGGTAGCAAGAAACACATTATTAGAAAATGAAAAGATGGAAATCTTTTTGGGGAAAAAATATGACAGAGACTAAACAAGGTCAAGAGAGAGAAAATGGAAGAAGGCAGAGATGCTGTAGGCCATTTGTCTGAGCACAAATACCCGTGTCAGCATTCACTATGCCAGGGAACTAATTATGTTGAGTCAGCACACCTCTGCTCTGCAGAGGAAATGAAGAAGACAAAGGCAGCATACAGAGATCGTCTGGATCTCCATTCAGGTATTTTCAGTTGGTTTGCTTTGTATTGAACTAGAAATTTAAATAGATAAATTGAGGATTTTAAGCAACAGTGTTCAGGAAGACACTTGTTTGGAGCTTTGTTTAAACAGAAATGAAAGGCAAAGTACAAAAGCTGCTTTGTGCAAAAACATGACCTTAGGCTATAATCTTCATCCACACTTTGAGGTGCAGCAGTTCTTTAACTTACTGTAATTGGCTACATTTTTGTGAAATTTTGCCAATATTTAAGGAGCGATATTTACTCATTTCAGAGCAGTTCATTCATGTGCACAGACAAAATTGTCATTCAGGCAAGGAGGAAAAAGAGGGAAAGAAATGTATTCTAAACACTTAAACTCTCAGCTTTGATGAATGTTTGCATTTGCAGTTAGATGGAGATCCAGAAAACACTAACCTTTCCACAGCAGCTGACATTTTGATGGAGTGAAATGTATGAGTGCGTAAATGTGTGTCTGTGTTTGACAGAATTCAAAAGCTTCACATATTATAATCCTGATGAACATCATTGTGGTTTAATTCGAAACCCTCACTTCTCAATGGAAATAACAGCTGCATTCCTCTGTCAACCACTCAAGCTGCCTTTTATATCTTTTTCTTATAATATATGTAGTGAAAAAATTAACAAGGAATTCTTACTAGATAATAAGTGGTGCATAATCATGGAAAACAACTGATGTTCTTTCACATAAAGTGAAATGGCATTCTTAATTTATTGCCTTAAAACAAACATAAACACAAACCTGGGTAATCTCAGAAGAACCGAACAGTGTAAACATGTAAATAAATAAGTAAACCAAACCATTTTCAGGGAAATCTGGCTATGTTTTATGTCATATATCAGAATATAACATTTTTAAATCATCAAGTATCATATTTGTTTTGGCTCTAGTGCCAAATGCAATAAAATTCCCTTCAGGCGTTCTTGAGACATCAGGTTAAAAAAGAAGACCTAAAAAAACTAATCCACAAGTAATATTGTTATATTTTAATGATGTTCTTTGTATACACTTGGTAAGTGTAGCAGGAGAAACTGTATGGATGAAAGTTAGGATTGTATAGAATCAATAACATAACTTTACTATAATTAACTACTGTTCTGTTTACCTTAACTGGCCATCCATCTGGAGCTGCAACAAGTAAACATTAACTTTAAGTCACCAGCAGGGAAGTCAATCTGGACTTTTTTTAACCGCCTCGTTAGCCCTCACAATCTGCTTCGCACAGTACTTTACTATTTTGCCTGATCTCATCGAACCTGAATACGGTTTTCCTTTTTTTTATTATCACTATTATTATTACTATTATTAAGGTTGCTTGATTATGAAAAATTGTTACCATTCCTCAGATGCGTTCAGATAATGCGGGATGGGTTTTTTTTGTTTTTTTTTAAATAAAGCAGGCATCGATTACACTTGCACGTTTGGCAACATGGGCTGGCAAAGATCTATACAAGAAGAAGAAGGAGGGAATAGGAGAAATCAACAGATGGAGGTGTAGGAGGGGTGTCTGTCTCTTTGTTGGAAGAGAGAGAGAATATCTGGCAGCATTCACAAAATTTTTATTCACAGCAGTCACGTATTTCACGGAGTGCCATTTTTGTCCTGTTTTGGAGAATATGTCAGTCAAAGTAGGTGGTGGCTTTCCAAAATACATAATCGAAGATAAGTGAATGTCAAGCACAGACATACTTTAATAAGTCCCCTGAATACACATATTGGTAGAGTACTGAAACAGTGACCTCATGGTGGATGATACAGAGATTAAAAGTTTGAACAAAGTGCTTTCAGGCTCAGAAAACTCATATGTCTGCGGCTACAACTAATAAATAGTGTGATATTTAAGAAATACTACTTTGCTTTATTTTTGAGAGTTGATATGACTATTTTGTCTGTGGGATAAGTATGACACTATCTTTATCTTGACATAACTTAAACTGCATGAGAAGCTTTCTGCTGATTCCTTGTGAGTAAGGGAGCAGCCAGAAGTAGCTTTATTAACTTAGGTTAATAATTAGTGAAACAAAGCTGTGAGATGTTTCAAGTCTGAATAAGTTATCCGTCAGTGTCGAAGATTTGAATTGTTGAAATGTCATTAAATAAAATTATTATGAATTATGTTGCTGCACAGCTCACTGGAACAAGGGAAAGCAAACTTGTTCCTTCCTCATTGGTGCCATTAATGTGTCTTTCGGTCCCTTTAGGTCCTTAAAGCCCAACTGCTTCAGCCATCCTCGCAATGAATGTGTTTAACTGTGTGTATATAAAAAAAGAGAGTGCTCCTTTCAGCTAACTGTCCTGGATAGACCACATTTATATCAGCAGAATAAATTCTTCTAACATTTTTTTTCTGTCCCTATGGTTTTTTTTTTTGGTCTTTTGGTTTCATTTATTACATTAGAGTGGCTGAAAATCCTAAGCTGCCATTTGTACTTCCCTTAATCAAAGCTTTGCAGAAGCACTCTTTTTTTCCCATATCGACTCTTTTATTCAACTGTTTTATTCTGTGAGTCCATTTTCCTTTCACGTGTAAAACAAGTTTTTCATGATTGCTGTGCCAAAGGAAGCAGTTTCAACCTCCTTCCCTCCTTCACTAACACAAGCTCACAGTTACGCTCCACATCTGTCTTTGTCTCTCTCAATGCTTCTCTGCAGTAAATTACCCAGCTGGGCTCGAGCAGTGGTTCCTAAAATCTTCTATGTAACAGAGAAGGCATGGAACTACTACCCTTACACCATAACCGGTAAGTAAACCGTCTAAAAGTATTTCTCAGGATGTCATGCTGTTCACCACTCATGCTATATCAAGAATTGAGTTAGCTATTGTAACTGAAGGAGGCCTACTTTTGCCTTCTTAATACTCTGTGTGAAAAGCCTAGAACTACAGTCAGATTGTAAGCACAATATTTTTTAAAGGTCAGCTTCTCAGGACTGGCCAGCTAGTATAAAAACTTGGCTGCATGTTTAAGTGAACTGGAGTAGTGTGAAAAGAAGATATAAGGGTTTAAGAAGCTTGGAGATAAAATCTGGTCCAAGATTGGGAATCTTTAATGGACAATTTTAAAAGTATATATAAAAAGTATATACTGCAAAACTATATATCCTTTTTTTAATCTAGGTAAAAGTCTCATTGAGAGCCCAAAGAGAAGCGGAAATTACAGCAAATGTAACACATAACAGTTCAACAAGTAAAGAAACAAATACAACCGACATTCAGTGCAGGTGAACGCAAACATCCAAATCATTTGCAATAACAGATTATTAAAATGATTTTCTTGCCTCAAATTTTTCTTGGACTCAAACTTATCCATCATAACCAGCTCTAACAGTTTCAGGTCCTGGATTATTCCAGAAAAAAGGAGCAGCACATTTAAAAGCCTTCTTTTTCCATTCCAACTTATACAATTGCTGGAAAGACCAATAAGGAAATGTTCATGCTGTGTATAAGTTTAAAGTGGCAATTTTTCTGGGTATTCGAGATTTGGATGACTTGATCTGTTAATTAGTTGTGAAAGATTATATGAACCCATGTAGATGTAACACAGTCTGAGGCAGCAGTGCCAGTTAAAATCTGCAGCCAGGAGACTTTCATTAAAATCGCAGGTTAGTGGTTTGTTACAGATTGATGAAAAGGTCCCTGAAAAGTTAAAGTTTGAGGCAAAGAAATTAGTCTGGACCTCAATATTATTGAGGCAGTGTGGGATCAGCTTAACAGAAAACAGAACTAAAGGCAGAAACATCCAAAGGAGAGCTTTGAATGACTACCAAGAAGCCAGGAGGACTTTTTTTGAAGACTGCTTAAAGAAATTACAAGAAAACCTACCTAAGAGAGTTCAGGCTATGCTGAAGAATAAAGGTGGTTATACCAAATATTGAATTTCAAGCTAATTAGAATTGTAGAAACTCTCTTTTTACCTTCCATTCATCAGGCACTGGCCTATCCCAGAGAGAGGTGGGGTACACTATGGCTGTATTGCAGGGCAATGTTTCACACTCAATGCCAATTTAGAATACCTAGCTAACCTAATCCCATGCATGTGTGGCTGTGTGGATTATCTCTTTGCACTCTGGCATCTGTACCTATTTCCCATTTTTCATAGAGCCATCAAAGTTACTATGGAACCTAAGTCATAATTTATGGTCAGATTCCAGCAGCTCCATGTGTACTCTCTGAAGGACATTTGGAACTTTCACCACATTAAGGCTTATAGCAAATTTGGGCACAGTGATCATGAGCTGGATGCAGTAACTTTGGAAATAAGAGCTTTTATAGCAACTTAAGCAAAATATTAATTCAGTGTTAAAGGTCGGTGACTGCCATAGATGAAAGATGAGGGAGGATTTTCGATGTTGATCAATAAAGTGCAATCTTAAACTCTAAAAGGTGATGGCATTTACATGGGACAGCATCTTCAGTCAAAAAGAAAACTGCAGACATTGTAAGTTCCTGAGTGCCCGTAATGCTCGCATGCAACATTCAAGGTTAACCAGATTGGGATGTTACATCAGTGACAGCGTTGCAGCTTTCTGGTTGCCAGTGTTTCCATTTGGTAGCAAAACACAAAACTATGTAAAAAGTATGAACGTGTCACTCACTCACATGTGACCGCATTAAAGTCTGCATATAGTTACATGCTTTCAGTCGCCAGTGCTTTTTATCTGCATTGAGCACAGCGGTGGAATAAGCTGCACTGCATGAATCACCAACATTACAAGCAAGCAGTAATCAGGAGTCCAAAGATCAGAGGCACAGGGGCCAGAACAGAACATTTCTGTGATGCTTTAATGATTCTGATCATTAAAAAGAGGTGTTACAAGATGATGAGCACAGATTAAAGGGAATGAAAACACACACTCTAGTGAGGAGGGATGATCTGGGTTTTCAGATATTTGACAGAGTTTTTTTATATGTTTAAGCTTTCGCTTATATTCTTTAATGTTGTGTAACTAACTCGCTTTCTTTTGTGTTCTCCCGCGGCTTTGACCCGATGTCACCTCCTGCATTGTTCTGAAGAATACACTGTAAGTATCCTCAATCATATTTATCACATTTTTTTTCTCTGTCAGGTTATTGTGGAAATATTAAGAGCTAATTGAATGTCATAGAAGGGGCAAACATTTATGCCTTCTATGTTTACCTCACAGGTAGATTTAAAACAAAGACAAAGGGAACCGATCTTTTTTCCCCATTTCGTTTTTATTAAAAGCACATAGAACAATTGATTATTAAGTATTGTATACTTGATGATAGGCCCAGCAGAGACTCCACTCCGGCCCACTGGACAGGTTTGGAAAATGTGAAGGAGTGCATAGATTTTTACCTTTTCCTATTGATTTAGACCCCTCCCTGCCACTGAAATTCATACTAGACCAAAGTAAATAAGTAATAAATAAACAATGACAACAATTTGTTTGCTTGTTTGTATTTTACAGTGAGTTCACAAGGGAAACATTTTCGCTGAATTAACCAAAATTTCAGCACTTTTTCATTAGTTTTAGCCATTTATTACATAGTTTCACTCGTCCAGTCTGGTCCACTCGAGATCAAAGTGGGCTGTATGCGGCCCACAGTGTAAAATGGCTTTGACATCCCTGCTCTAAATTGTGTCCACTCGTGTTTCGTTTCAAACATCTGACTGCTTGTAACATGTCAAATGGTACAAAAATGCCAAAATTTACATATTAAAGAATTTTCCATTTACTGATTATGCAGTCTTCTGCTGTATGCAGCATAGCCGCAGTACAGTGGTGGCAACTGAATTCTGTCAGAAGGGTTTGTTAGTCTCTGCAATGATCAAAACAACTTACATAGCAACCGCACACACAAACACACACACACACACACACGTGCTAAGTTTTCCCCAATAATCAGTACTGCCTGTTTGACCCATGATTAACCTCAGTACATCATTTAAAACATATGAATGTGATGAGGCTTAGCTATAGGGCTTCTGTTATGCAGAGGGAGAAATGTCAGTAGCGTGAGTCACGACGCTTTTGGGTGTGGGGATAAGCGGGGAAAGAGGACAATGTTGTGACAGCGAAGGAATGCTCGATATTGTCTATGTTCATGTGTGGGAGTATACTGTGCTTATGTATGAGTCAGTGCAAATACACCCATGCAAAATTAGTTTTTAAGCAGGCTAGCAAAATTGTCTTGGTTTTTTTCACTTTTGACAAGGAGATTTAAGTACTGCACTGTCACAGCTCATTTTAAACTATACAGTGATAAACATACAGATGGAGAAAAAAACCTTTCCAACTCAGACACTGTGCTCATAACAGCACAAGAGGTGTTACAGCAAGGCATGTATGAATGTTAGCTTTATGAAGAACAGACTTCATAAGCTTGTTGCTTCTATTTTTGCTCCGCTTTGGAAAGCAGAAGAATAATAAAAGCAACACCGCTTCTGTTAAGGACATTACTTGATTAATTTGTTTTTACAAGTGGTTTAGCATCTTTTTTCTTGCCTAATCCACAGTGCTCATTCCTGCCCAAGTTTTCCATCCACATAGAGACAAAATATGAGGACAACAAAGGATGCAATGACAATGTAAGTACACGGTGTGCACATGTGATTGGAGCTTTGAACTGTGGTTTGGGTGTTTCCTCTTAGTCACATGCTGAATGGAACACTGTATAGTATGACTGCTCTGTACATCTGCAGTCTGTTGCATGGATGTCTCTGCAGGCAGATGGACGCCTCCTGTGTTCCTCCTCCAGATGGTCTAAAGGCAAATAGTTTTTCATGCCGCAGAGATTGTAAAGTGTTTTTGAGGCAAACTTGTGAGTTTGAGCTATACAAGTTACATTGATTTGACCTCATGATGTGTTATTAGTAATGGCCTTGGTTTCCATTAGTTCTGGACTTTCTGTTCTAATATAAAACCTGTAGCATATGCACTTTGGTGACCCATAAGCAGCACAATGAAACACTGTGGAAAATGAAACTTTTACTTTTGTCTTTATCGTGAAATGCACTGTTTGTGGTTTCTCAGCGAACACCCATACTGCTAATGTCAGCCCATATGCCCAGTCAGTTAATCAGGCAGGCTCTCACTCCCACGCAAATCTCTCAGCTTAATGTAACACTGCTGGCTGTTTGCTCTCTTTCTCATAGAGAAATATGTAAAGCAAAATAACCCAGTCTAAGATAAAATAGCACATAATGTACATATGGTAAAAAAAAACCCCAAGATCTCTGCAAAGGCTACATGAGTAAAATTATCCAGGCAGATCTGGCAGCAAAGACTCTTTCTGTGCAATCCCATCATGTAGTAATGCCAACAATGCATGAGCCTTAAGAGTCTGCCAAAAAACGGCTCCACTTGTTGGACACCTAATTTCATTTGGGTTTTTGGAATTGCTAGCTCTCTGTATTCCCATTTATATGGGTATTAGTCATCAAATGAAAGGCTGCCAGCGCTCGGGCATTAGGAAAAAGGAATTGCGGGGTGGTGTGCTACATACAGATAGTTTTAAATGTATTGTGGTTACTGGTATGCAGGTTAAGATCACTAAATTTTAAAATGATGTGTGATTTTTGCGATGTATACATAGAAGATGGTTCCTAGTGCTTCAAGTGTTTTGTTTGTGTCTGAGAAACACCACACTTGTACCCGTAAAGCAGGAAGACAGAAATGACCAGACTGTCAGTGCTCATTGAACATGCATGAAACGTTAGACTGATGCTTGCTTCATCTGACAAGACAAAGCGATAGACCAAAGAGTTTTTAAATGAAATTTAAAGAGCAGAAATTGCCTTCAGCAACTGCACTTTGTGGATGAAAACTAAGAGAAATCACAGTTGTGTCGGATAAATATCTGGTTTCAATTTGAAATGCCTGTGGACCTGCGCGCGCACACACACACACACAGATTTAGCACTTAGATTTAGTAATGGAATAATACAGCTTCGCTACTTTGTTTAACGTCTTTAAGGCAAGTAAACACGAGGCTTTGCATTTTTTATGACAAACAGTAACCGGTCTGAGTTATGTATGTTCCTATAAAGGATGCAAGCTGCTTTGTTTGTCTGTTTTTTTGTCTGTTTTTTTTTTTTAAGACTTCAACAAATTTCTGAAGAGTTGTCCCCCATAGCCCAGGGGTGGGGAACTCCAGGCCTCAAGGGCCGGTGTCCTGCAGGTTTTAGATGTGTCCTTGATCCAACACAGCTGATTAAAATGGCTAAATTACTTCCTCAGCATGTCTTGTAGTTCTCCAGAGGTCTAGTAATGAAGTAATCATTTGAAGTAATCATTTGATTCAGGTGTGTTGACCCCGGGTGAGATCTAAAACCTGCAGGACACCAACCCTTGAGGCCTGGAGTTCCCCACCCCTGCCCTAGTCCATTCTTATGACATTTGTCCACTCAGCTTGTTGTTTATAAACTAAGCTGTAAAACATAGCGAAAGAGAGAAAGGCCAACTGCATGAATATGGAGGAAGCATGAATGTAAACAAAAAAGGAAAAGCAAGGGATCTTGAAAGTTAGAAGGACAGGAAATAAGTAGGTGTGCCTGGACTGAATGCACTCTTTGAATTGAGGGTGTGGTAAAAGAAAATACGTGAGAAGTGTATTCCCACAGGGAAACTGTAACCATAATAAGATCATACAAAAAAAAAAAAGATACAGATATGATTAAATCGGGGCTGAGCTTAAGGAATGTAGACTTTGGGATTGCCCAAGTTACAACAGATCTTATAACAAATGAAACATGCTCATGTCTCATAAAGTCTCATGAAAAACAGAATACAGCTGTGGTTAATGTTAAGCAGAAAGTAGGAGTGTCTTTGCCATTGGACAGAATGACAGAAAAAGTGTAAGGCCTTAAGTAGAGCTATGGCTTTGGGATACACTTCATTTTTGGGCACTGATATATTTACTGTTTGTCGTCATCTCTTACGTAGCCTCTCTTTCTGTACTAAATATAAATTCAGCAATTATGCTAATTATTTTTTATCCGAAAATGGGAGACTTTAAAAAGGTTGTACTTCCTAAACAGTTAATGTAATGTGTTTGTAAAATCCAGGGAATCATTATTAATATTGTCAAAACAATTCCATAAAAATAGATCTGTAGGTTCTCAGTCATTCAGGTGAAGGAAGTCTTAAGTCCTTGAGCTGAATGCATTTGGACTTCTTTTTATGTTTGTGAAGATGTTTCTCCCATCCAAGTCATTGATGACTCTCAGGACCACGCCCAAGTTGATACATGAGACTCTTCATCAGCTTATAGAACTAAAGGAGGCTCTCAGATGAGAGGTGAAAAGTCTTCATTCAATAACATTTGTTAGTGTATCTAAAAAAAAAATTAAATCTTATTTTCTCACAGCTAAAGACATATCCCAAGTCTATTGGAGTATTTTTGAGTATTTTTTTTTGCTTATCTTTATATTGAAATGGTCTCGTAAGAGTTTTAGGTGCTGGTGCTGCATCAGTATCTTTAAAAAAATATTCAGCATCAAGTAAACAAAAAAACCCAAAACATTCCCCTCATTCATTACTGCAGATGTTTGTTTATATTTTGCTGAGTGACACAGTGCAGATATTTTTCCTTTTTCTCATCTGTTGACACAAATCAATTTCCTGTCACTTCTTTTATCCCTTTTCCTCTCTGTCATTATCAGAACAGCTTCAGAACATAATTGTAACCTTTGAATTATTTAAGTGCCGCAGTGTTTAGTTTGTGATGTATCACAGTGTTGCTGTTGTAGTAGAAAGGACCATTTATAGAGGTCTGGTCTTTAAAATCAAACCAAACAAGGCAACTTATTATTTATCAAGTTTTTGATTTTGTTTCACACATTTTAATCTTGCAGCAAGATGCTTGTAGCTTACAAGCTCTGACTGTAGAAGAACTGATAAATCAATAAGTAGACGCATGCATAAATTCACTGTATTATGAAATTGTAAAACTAACTGCAACATAACCGTCCCTTTATTTAACAGCATGAGAAATAATAACCGATAGCAATAAGAAAGCAACACAAAGAATGAAGGAGAGCTGATGACTTCTCAACATTTGATGCAGTTATTTGAGTCAGCACTGGCAGTGCTGCAATAAAAACATGGGGGGAGAGCGCCCCCTACTGGTTATTTAGAAAATAACATGTGGTTCAAGTGATGAGGCTTTAGAGTGACAAGGTACAAGTCAAGCAGTGTTAAAAGTAAGAATGTATTCCAACTCTTGAGCTGACCACTAAGTACATTTCTGAGATGAACTTACCTGTGGAAGTAAGTCAGCTTGTAAACGCTGCAGTGACGATGGGATCCGGTCTGTTTTCAGATCTTTGACACTGAGCTGAAGGACCAGGAGAGGGAAGTTTGCTTCATTGACATCGCCTACGATGAGATCCCGGAGCGCTACTATAAAGAGTCTGAGGTGAGCTTGTGTAGGTGTGTGTGTGTGTAAAGGCTGTTAGCTAATAGGAGTTAACGCCACTGGAGAGGTGTAAACACACTGGTGGAAACAGTAGTAAAAACAGTGTGATTTAGATGACACAGTACAGTACTATTAAATCACTTCTAATGGAGAGGTTCTTCTGTTTCTAGATGGAAAATAGGAATACATTTTATTTTATTTTTATCTGTTAAGTTGTATAAATTAAGTGGACTGGAGAACTGCACTTACCTCAAATGACTCTTCCATCTCACACATTTTTATCTGGCATTTAAAAGCCTTCAGTGTCAGAATTTAGAGTGAAATGAAGGTTTTCATAGCTGTTTAATAAAAGCCTGAGATTTTGCAAGGACAAGGGTTAATGTGAAAAGGCATTCAGTTCGAAGTTTGGATTATTTCCTTAGTCCGTTGCAGACACAGTGCCAGTTTGGGTTACAGTGTCACATGTGTGATCACTCTACGATTGCAGGACTTACGATATTTCAAGTCTGAGAAGACATCACGAGGGATTCTTCAGGAGGGCTGGAGGGACACGCAGGATCCCATCATGTGCTCATACAAACTTGTCACAGTAAAGTTTGAGGTGTGGGGTCTGCAGACACGAGTTGAGCAGTTTGTACACAAGGTGAGACGTCAGCCGTGAGATGAATGTAGACCTTAAATTTCTCAAATCTTTTAATGGTTTTAAACTTGTAGTACTTCTACTGTATGTTTAATGCTGTCCTGCTTCCCTTTTTATTACAAAGAAGTGCCATAAAAAATCTAACTCACACTGTGGCTTTTATTCCAAATACCATTTATTCTTAAAATATTTTGCTCAAATAAACATTATTTTAAAAAGTATTATTAGTAGTGTCTTTGTGTATCCATCTGAAAAAAATTCAGATGGATATACAAGTCTTAATAAAATGCATATTTCAAAGAATTCTGCTATTCTACTTTACTGGATGAAGTAAATTGCCATACTGAAACATACGTGAATGTTTGCAACTTATCACAGCACATGTTCATCTTATGGTAGGTAAATGGATCGGTAAGGGTGGCCATTTATATTATTTATGTGCTAGTTTATAAAGTTTTTCTGGACTTCAGACCATCTTTGTATTTTGTTACAGGTGGTTAGGGATGTGCTGCTGCTGGGACACAGGCAGGCTTTTGCCTGGGTGGATGAGTGGATAGGTAGGTCCCTGCTGAATTTATGCCATTGAAGTATTTAGTTTTCTTGTCTAAGTAATAGTACACAGTGCTACATGCAGTGGTAGCACGTCCATAGTTTAAAAAATGTTTGCATTTGACATGTTCTTGCACTTTGCATTGTAGATCACTGTAGTTTACTTACTGCTTCATTCATTGCCATGCATGAACAGTCATTCAGCCTTCAGCTAACCCGGCCACTGTTAGTCCTGTTTATTCTCTTACAGCATGGGAGCTCTTCTCACCACTAACCCACTAATAGTAAACACTTTTTGAGCATGGTCAAAGTTTGTTTCAACTGAAACCTGCACAAAAGAAATATATTTCAACCACATTCTTTCATGTTTCATAATGGAGACATTCATGTGTACCACTCGATGCAACAAAAACAGAAAAAAAGTAAAGAGTAGAAACAGTATTTGCAAATGTATTCTAAAACTGAAACAAAGTATCAGCAAAATAAAATGTGTGCAATGCATCTGACTGGCTGGTTGTAATTAAGTAAAGGAATAAGTGGTAATTTATTCCTTGGTGACGAGTGTGGTCCTTACTGAAACATGAAAGCTACCTTTGTCTGTTTCTGTGAATTTTGTGGTTGTGCAAGAAGCAGCTCTGTTTGCTCGTATAAGTGGCTGCAGCACATTAACTGTAGGGCGTATAGATGATAAGCCCATTGTCTTTGCCCTGAAACATTCCCCTTCTCTATAACCACTAACCTTAATACCATAGTAGCCTGCACTTTTTTTAACACTCCTAAAATCTTTTCACTGTGGAATGATTTTTTTTTTTTTTTTTTTGCCTGTGGAATCAGTTTTGCAGGTGTTTCTTTTATGCTTGCAATGATCCAGCCTCTTCATGCTTTTCCTTTGTCTTGAAACATCCTTGACCTTATCAGTCCTTTCCTCTTTGTGTGCCTCGGATTTGTTTGGTTTTATCCCGCAAACTCTTTGGGTCTTGGGAAGCTGGCAGCTTAACCTCTAAAGCTTTAACTTCAAAAAAGCCTGCCTTTGCCACCTAACGCTCTCGCTCCCCCACCTGTCTCTCAATTGGAGTACGTTGTAGAAGAGTTACCAACATTTCGACCCTCGTTCCACCCCTCCCCCCTTCTTCCAGATATGACTTTGGATGATGTGCGGGATTACGAGAGAAAAATGCATGAGAAAACCAACATTAAAGTTTGCCATGAACAGCAAGAGCATTCCACAACAAACGCATCTTCACTGGATGACATAGAGATCCATGACAAAGCAAGCGTATGTGTCTTTTTCATTGTTTTTTTTCCTCCATTGCCCCTCTCCTCTTATATTTAAACTGATGATGAATTTCCTCTGAAGCTTTCACAGCTGACTATACATGTTCTCGTGGATCCACTTATTCTGCCCCACACTGAGTCAAACTACTCACGCACAAAGACAAAAAAGAAAATTTAATTCAAACTAAAAAAATGGTTCCTAAAAAAATCATGTTATCCATGTTTTTTTGTAAATATGTGTTTTGTTGTGTTTTTAAGTCTTTTACTGACCATGTACAATTTTCTAGGTATGCCTGTGGCTGTGTTAACACATTCCAGCTTAATTTTTCTAAATTGTATACAAAGGATTAAAAAAAATTGTATCCACCTTTCTGTCACTGGTCTTAATAAAAAATATTTTCTGATCCAGACATGACGATGGATGAGGTGAGAGAGTTTGAGCGCGCCATCCAGGAGGCCACGAACCAGAAGATTGGGATGTTTCCCCCATCAATCTCTATCAGTGAGACACCCCTGTCCTCCTGTGCCCTCACTGGCCCCGCCAGCGCCCCCTCCACACCCATGTGCACCGATGCGCCCGAGTCACTCTCTGTCCCCAAGGACCGACCCCGCAAAAAGTCTGCCCCAGAAACCCTGACCCTTCCTGATCCAGCTCCAAGCGGCGTCCCCCAGGGCTCAACCTTAAGCCCATTACCCACTTCAAACCACCTCCAACCATCCACATTGCCCTCTAATTCTGAGCTTGCTGAAGTGGAGGACCAGTAGAAGAACTTGGAATCTCTTTCCCTACCCCTTATTTTACTGATTCCCAGTACCTGTTGTCTTATGTGCCCAAATGAGACTAGCCTAACCTCCAAACACCAGTGCCCAAGACAGTCAAGTTCCTTAGCCATATCCAATGAATTGCCATAATCCTGGAAAAAACAACAATCACTCTAGAAGGCTCATCAGTGTCATTGATACCATCCAGGGCAGCTGTAGGCTAAGCCACTGTGACGTGGCAGGCTTCTTCTTCCTGTGACTCTAACCAGCCACATTTAATCTGACAACCTCCCACGGTCTTTAATTAAAGCAAAGATCATCAGATTTTTTTTTTTTTTTGACTGGCAGTTCTTTAACTTATCTGAATAAATTCTTGGCATCGTTTCCTTAGTTGTTATCGTCAACCAGAAAGGCTGGCAATGAACTATCGAACTTTGAATATTTGCCTTAACACCACAGAGCCATTGGTGTTTAATAGTTTTGACAACATGTGCAAATGAGTGAATTTTCAGTCTGTAAAATGGCTGTCGTGTATTCAATTAGAAATGTAATCACTGACATATACTACAGTAGCACAGTAGATGTAATTTGTTAGAAAAACATACATTGAAATGAAAAGACAGCTGAGAACCTCATAAAAGATGCTCCTGTTTCTTGAGCCGTCCAAACTAGTCGTTGGATCAGACTCTGCCCATCCTTTGTTTTCCGAACTCCATTAATATAAGTGATGCAAGAGCAGTACAATCATAGAGTATACACCTCAGGTCTCCCCCGACTCTAACTGGCACGCACTCCAAATACAGGGATTGTACTGTGTGTTTCTCTCCCTGGTTATTGCCAAACATGTGCGTTTTGTACCTCCGCAGACATAATACGGTAACTATTGTACTATACTAGTCTACCTAACCCTTGGAAATGTTTACACATCAGAAACCTTGGAGCATTTGAATCTTAGCAGTCATGTTTAGAATAAGCTGTTGTTATTACTGCATTTGTCGTTTTAACGTGACAGTTGCAGTGTTGAAAGGTATTACTGCATATATCTTACTGAAGTTGACTGAAAGGTCAGTACAACAAAAGTACTTCATTACAACCAAGTCAAGTGTTGCCTGAAACTAATGCTGGACATCACATGTGACATAAATGCGATCCTTTTTGATCAAATCAGCGAATCACTTTTATGTCACATGCAGGAACAAGGCCATTTTTGAGGAGTTTTGTTTTGTTTTGTGCACAGTGGAGGTAGTAGTAACTCAGCGTTTGATTGGAGGAGAAGGGCACGTGCGTCAAGCTGACTTGAGTATGTGCCTCATTAGGTGCAAAGTATTTGCAGAAGTGCTTACTTTTTTTTGTCTCACCAGTGTGGCAGAAAACAGTTTTAAAACAGAAGTGTCATTTGTAGTGAGCCATTATCTGTGACTTGTACCACTTGGTCACCATCCCAAAACCGCCAGGACAGCAATTTGTCCTGTGATGGAAAAAAAACAATGGTATTAATCAATGAGAGGTTTTTATATATGCTGCATGGATTGTTCACACCATATATTATATGAAGTAAATGGATTGGTTTGCTATATTTGGTGATTGAACCGCGTCGGAATAATGAATGCTTACATTTGAAGTCTGTACTAATTTTTGTAAAATATAACATCCAAATTTGAAGTGAAACGTAAGCATGTCCAGAGAATATACTCTGTGGGCCTATAAACTCTTTGAACTCAGTGCCTCTGCATGCAGAATTATATCATTACCTACATGTGTGTAAACCAAACTCTTATATTTAAGCAACAGACACACAAAATGCCGTTGCATTCTTTTTTCTTGGCTTTTTCTGGCTCAAATGCTGCATTTAAGTATAAAAATGGGATACAACTTCACATAAAGTAGCTGAATTACAACAAAATCAGATCAAATTCATCATATCAAATGACACCACCAGATTTTCAAGTAACAGGGCTAACTTGTTATGTTTTAGTAAGCGAATTATTTGTTCTTTTCTCCCCTCCTTATGCGATTACTAACCTACAGCGCAATGCATTTTGCACTTTCCAGTCTTTGAGACCTTATTTGACAATGAAGGAATGTGTTACGTTACTGTCTTGCTGGGTTTGTTGGACCAAAGTCCCATAATACAGCATATTAACTTTGGAGAGAGAAGGTCAAAGAGAAGATCCTCGATGGTCTTGTCATACAATATTGTTAATATTTTGTACAGTTTCTCACTTGCTTTTGTTAAAAAAAAAAGGAGAAAAAAAACTGTAGCCATTTATCTGTAACTGTAGCTTTTGTCTTTGCCTTCTGAGGATACAAATGCTATATTCTGGTTATCAGCCCTTTGTTGATTTGTTATGTATAGCTTATACATACTTACAACTCTGGTATTGACCACCTCTCTTGTCAGGAACAAAGAGATCCAGGGACATGTTCGATCTACCATGGGCTATTAATAAAATGCAAAACATCCAACTGTGTAACATTAAGCTCTGCTCTGTTTAAAAGAGTAACACATTAGGTATTGTAAATACTGTTGTTAATGATTAATATAGTAGATTTCTTATACTGAACCTGTTCAAAGTTTCATTACCGATGTGACATGAATGTGCTTACAGATTTAAAGCAGACAAAGAAGGTTACTCTTTTGTGTTTGTGTGGTTAGGATGGCATTTTCACAGACATGGATTCAAATGTCTGTTTTATTCTAGATCTAGGCTTAATATGTGTCTAATCAATGAAGCTGTCATCTATTGAGCATACTGAATTTGGTTATGTTTACTTTTCTCAGTTAAGTATCAAAGTTCCTCATCGTAGTGGTGCACTTTTGACTCCAGTTGCTTTTGATGACCCTGCGGGGCAAAATTATTTTCCAAGTAGTACAACAAAATGAAGCGTTTCTTTTTAGTGGTGTGGCTGCTTTGATGTTTACTCGCCATGTTTATTGAGGGTTGATTGGCTCTTCTGTTTTCTTTTATGTAGTAAACCTGCTGTACTTTGATTTAGTGATGATGTATTGTTCGAAGAAAAATGTTTTTTAAAAATGAGTTTATCACCATTTCTTTTGACAAGAGGACCAAGCATTTCACTCCTCCTCCCCTCTTCCTGATGCAGTTTGCATTCGGCCAGGCTGTCGTGCTGTCTCCTGATATTTGGGACCTGTCTCACAAAGCAGAGTCATGGAGTTATTTGGGATCTGTCACTGGGTAAAAAAACAGCT
>VUQG01038297.1:0-24387 GCA_015106755.1 Etia nguti
CTGCAGACAGGAAGGAGCTCAGAGCAGATCCCTGATGTAATCCCACTTCCAGCTTCAACCCATCTGTCACTCCTACTGCACACCTCACCACTGTCTCTCTGTCCTCATATGTGTCCTACCAGTACCACAGTTCCTCTCTCAGCAGCCAATCATGTGCTTTCTCTGGTCCACAAAGACTCAGTGAAGCTCCTTCTGACCTATTCCAAACTTCTCCATCAACACTCTCAAAGCAAACATCGCATCTGTGGAGCTGTTTCTCAGGATGAAGCCACACTGCTGCTCACTGATCATCACCTCTCTACTTATCAAATCAAATCAAATCACTTTTATTGTCACATCACATGTACAGGTACACTGGTACAGCACATGCGAGTGAAATTCTTGTGTGCAAGCTTCACAAGCAACAGAGGTGTGCAAAATACAATAACATAAGAACGAGCAAAATATAAGAATGGGTAAATCTGAGGATAACAATAAATACATGTACAATATAAGAGTGTATGTGCATTACTGAATATGTATACTAAATATGTATACGTGTGTGTGTTTCAAGTTTCAAGTTTCAAGTTTTATTGTCATGTACAGACAAACAGTGTAGCCACATTTATCCATATTGAAATTCTTTGGCTCGTGCTCCTCAGCTTTACATGAGCATATAGAGAGTGTGCAGTTATATTGAGAAGAAAATAACAGAAAATAGCAGTGGTAGTAATAAAATAATAATAATAATAACAACAATAAAAAGGAGAGGAAGAAAAGTATTAGTATCTTGATGTTATCTTTTAATTTTCGCGCAGTTTATTTAAAAATTCAATAAAATATTGCGTCCTTTATTGAGACACTCTTAGTATTGTATGGTTTGAATATACTGAGCAGCAACTGCAGCAGTGTGAAGGTCATCCTGCCCAAAGCGGCCTGCTATGCCTGCATCCTGCCCACATATCTGTCGATTTAGCAACTGCGCATGCGTGAAGCCTGTTGCGACCCTCCTGTCCAGTAGGTGGCGCTGCCGGTAGGGTCCTGTAGATGTCAGCTCTGCTACATGTGTCATTGACATCAACAGAGGGTAAGTGATTTCAGCATGACTTTATCTTATTGTATATGAATACTTTTACTTTTAGCGTTGTACTTAAAAATTAAGGCAGCAGTCTCATTTGTGAAATGTTTATGTGTATGAAAACGGCGGCGAGTTAGCCGCTCTAGGCTAACGGTACTGATAGCATAATTCTTGTTAGCCTAGCTTGCGTTTCTCCTGTGTATGGTTGCCAGCCTCTTGGAAAAAAAACTCAGCACCCTTGTTTCACTTGCAGCACAATGAGGCTGACCGCTCTGCTGTCGATGGCAGCCAGGGTCATTGTGCCCAAAGATTACCGTTACGGCACCAACAGGCCTTGGACCGCCGCTGCTAAAAGGTTAAATCCTCCGGGGAAGAGGAGGAGGAAGGTGTTTGTGGAGCCGATAGCGCCAGAGGAGTGGTCTGTGCTCAAAGGGGACACGGTGAGAAAACATATATTGGGGCTCAGCTGTCAAGCTTTCATCTGACTCATATTGTGCAAATATTGTCTTTATATTGGTAGATTTAAACTGTCTAATGTTCACGGTTTGGTGTAAAGCTTTCCAAAGTTTCACTCCACAATTGAGTGCTAATAGAAAAGCACAATATAAGAAGCAGTCTATTCACCATTTATATTCCCCTGCTGTTCTAAAACCAAGAAGAAATATAGAGCTTTCCAATACATAGTAGAAAAAATAAATATACAAGGCAACAGAGATGTACCACCAGATAGTGGGAATAATATTAAAAGTAAGTTCAGTGTATGTTCACTGGTTTATGTGTATGTTGATAACGTTTTACTTTCTGAGCCAAATCTAATCTGTAATACAGCTAATGCTAATAATGTTGTAATTACTTTGGTGTAGCCACAACTGATAGTCAGGAGAAGTAACATACATCCCTTGTAAACATGCATGAAAAGTACTTTAGGAAAATTCAGTGAATGAATTGGTAAAACATTTTCTGGCCAAACCAGCAAAAGTGGTACAGTAACAAAAAAGTATATTTATTTTATTTATAGTAAATTTCCTACATAGAGTTTAAATGTTTGCTTTCAATTTCTCAGGTTGAGATTCTGAAAGGCAATGAAAAGGGAAAGCAGGGGAAAGTTATCCAAGTCTTCAGACGCAGAAACTGGGTCATCCTGGAGGGACTGAACACAGTAAGGAAGTGTTGTTGTTTTGTTTTTTTTAATTTGTTTATTGAGAAATTAATATGAGCATTATAGATTTTGCTTTTGAAAATGAAAGGCTATCAGTATTCCTACAAAAATGCTTCAGCATACACTTGACCTGTCCTGGACATGATGACATTACAGATTTTATTTCATTTCCCCCAAAATTAAATTAGCTGTTCCATTTCTTTTTTAGCGCTTTTAAAAATGCTTCATATTTATCTCGTTGCTCCACCAGGTGGAGCCAGATGTCTGGGATGTGGGTGGTCAGGGTGCAGCTGCAGACAAAGCGCTCCATTGAAAGCCTCTTGGCATTCTTCTGTTTGCATTTTGTGCCTTTTAAATGGGAGAACTGTGAACTTTTGTTTTCCATTGTAGCATCACAGGTATATTGGAAAAACTGCAGATTACCGTGGGACGTACATTGCCAGTGAGGCTCCCATCCTGGTACGTGATGTTGCCCTCGTTGACCCCTCAGACAGGTACGCTGAACTCTGCCTCAGTCCTAACATCTGTTGCTATGCTTATGCAGAACCTTAAAATAGATAGACCACGGGTTAGCAATCAGTCTTAGTTGGGCTCCTTAAAAAAATAAATAAATAAATCCGCAATCTTTGTACATCTGTACAATGTTCTTTTTCTTTACAGCACCATTAGAATAAATGTGATAACACAGCAATCTGAAGTCAAAAAATAGTTCAGCTCTTTTTCCTTTTCCGAATAAATGCTCCTGCTCTTTGGCATCTTTCCAGGCCAGTTTTAACGTACTGATCTCAATCTTACAGGAAGCCCACTGAGGTCGAGTGGAGGTACACAGAGGAGGGTGAGAGAGTCCGAGTGTCACTCAGGACGGGGAGAATCATCCCGAAACCAGTCGTGGAACGACGAGATGGCATTGTACCGCAGCAGTGGAAAGGTAAGGGTGGGTGTGTGTGTGTGTAAATTTCAGTAGCCATTTTATTTCAGGGGTTGCTTAGAGTCGGCACATTAAGACCAGCTGTTGTTTTTTTTCCCGCCTGTTCAGACTTCTGTTTTTAAGTGATCCAGTTCGGCTGTGTTAAAGTGGAAGAAGTATTTCTTTCTAAACTTGAACACACGTAGAGAGGACAGTTTTTGCTAGTGCTGAACCAACACACTATTTATTTCAAGTTCTCCTTACGTGAAACTAAAAGTTTTCTGTTTGTCCTACAAAGTGATAGAAGTGTCTGATGATTGAAAAAATAGTTGGTGTCAATTGAAATGATGCATTCTGCTTTCACAGATGGACCTAAAGATACCAGTCCCGAAGATGCTCTTGAAAAGACGTACATACCATCTCTGAAAACCCTGGAGGAGGAGGTCATGGAGAAACTCGGTATCCAGGAGAACAAGAGGCACCGAACGTCCTACTGGTACTGACCAGACAAATCAGAGGCGCTTGGCCTCCCCTTTGTGCTGACCAGTTTTCACAGGAACTCTGAACATACCTTGTTCTGGAGTCGAGCAAACGGTCAGGTCAAACAGAGACTGTGAAGATACCAAGTGGCTGTACAGACTCTTAACATACTGCTGCACCATGAAAATGATCTGTAAAAAATATAAGGAAGTGAAATCAGACTGCAGTTCACAAAGGTGTCACTTTGTTTCTTTATAGTGTTGTGAATAAATATCAGACTAGAGTCTTTGCATTTTCATGTGGAAAATCACAATCACAGGGTGCAAAGTTTAAAGATTTCATTAAAAAAAAACAAACCCAGCAACCAACGGCCAGGTGGGTTTCGACATGAAAGTGGGGACTTTGTGTTGATGAACCCACACAGAATTACCTGACTTTCAATTCAATGACTTGGTGTTTACTGCACTGACAAGGCAAAAGGCAGCTTCTCTTACAGAAATGACTGATAACAAAAATGTCAGGAGTATAATGAAGCAGCTAAAGAGCCAGATATTGCTATACTTGTCTAAATGATCCTTGTTGCCCATCTTAAGTTCGTGTCAAACCTGTTTGGATACAAACCTATGAGGTAATAATATTGGTGTTTAAGACACGCTCCCCCATGTGACTAAAAATCAGTTTATGCTGATTTTCAACAGTCAAAGGTAATGATTAGCCAATCGGCATCAGGGTTGGGACAACTGACATTGTCAAGCTCTGAAGTCAAATGAAGGATGAGCGATAACAGAGGCATAGACAGCAGAAGGGAAATTGTTGCAGCGATTTACTGAAACGTGCAAACATACATGAAAATGTAGTACATAAGACACATTTTGTACAATTCTAACTAGCTCGAGTCAATATTTGGTATGACTCCCTTTATTCTTCAACACAGCCTGTTCTCCAGACTTTCTTAAAGGACATTCAAAGCTTTTCTTTGGATATTGGCTGCCTTTTGTTCTGTTCTTTGTCAAGATGATCCAACAGTGCTTCAGTATTGTTGGGGTCCGGATTCTAGGGGAGGCCGATCCACAACTGATAGCGAAATATTGTGTGTTTATCTATCCAGGTATGCTTTTGCTGTATTGTCAGTGTGTTTGGGTCTCTGTAGACACTCACTGTTGTCCTGCTCTTCTGACGTCCTCCATACATATTGATTTGAACCAAAATTTTTTACTTCCTAAGACCCGTTGCCATTGATTTTCGGTCCAGTTCTTGTGTAAGTTGGCATACCTCAGCCTTTTCTTGCCATTTCCCTTCTTTCTCATGAGGCTTCAGTGAACAATAGATTGATAAACTGAAGGGCCAAGAGCTAAGTTGTTTATGTGTAGAGACCACACCAGTTCGATCCCTTGAGTCAGATGCCTTTTTGTCCTTGAATGATTCATAGGTCAGTGTCAAGTAGCTCAACAACCAAAAAAACAGTTCTCTGAATATGATTAGATACAAGGACTGAACTGAAAATGAGTGAAAAATCAGCCAATGTCCAAAGAAAAACATTGAAAGACCTTCTGAAAGCCTGGAGAACTGTTTCTCAAGACCACTTTAAAAAATGTCAAGAAAGAATGGCTACCTAAAAGAAGACAGCTCAAGACTTTTGCACTTTTCTCTGCTCCCCTCTTACACCATTATGCTGACATGGCTACAGAACATAAAATCACATAAAACCAGGAACTTTGGTGTTGAGCGATTGGGTTAAGAAAATCCCCTCCTTCATGGAAATGGCTACAGTCATCACCAGAACATTTGGCACTGGTGCAAATTTCTATTATTTGCCAATAAAATTCTTTGAAACTTCCGAAATGGTTATGATTGGTCTTGAATATATTATTGAAAGAATAATATAAATGAAAACTAAAGCAGCTTATTGTAAGAAACACATTTTTAGCCACTGCTAAAACTTCTGGCTTTGACTATAGAGTCATTATCAGACTGGAAATGGAAACGCAAACCTTTTGCTCTTAGAAGTGAAACATTAGGTACATAATTAGTATCTGCAGCTTATTTATCATTTCAACTAAAATGACAGTGTTACGTAAGCTTGAACAGGAGCCTTGCATTAGCAGAACAGCAGTGCTCGTTCACAGCAGGCTTCATACATACAGTCTAATGTCGGAGAAGTGACAGTGCTTTGGCTGTTGGCAGCATTAATAACGGTGGTGGTTACAGTCTGCTTGGATCATTCGTGAGGCTGAAAATAGCCATATTATTTTACAGAAGCCCAGACACAGAGCTCTCCAAAACTGAAAACCTTCAGACAAATGAGTCTGTCTTTCCAAAGTGTCTGGGCAACCATGTGGAGAAAGAAATGGCTTGTCAGGAGCCAACATGGACTGGGTAGTCTCAACAAAGTCCTCACTCACCTCATTTGACATTTTATGCACTGGCACTGTGTCATACCTGCGTTGTGTAACAATTTTTCATGTTTCAATTATGACCTCATTCGCGAACAACTGTAGAAACTGACAAAGGCTGAAAAAAAGCTCTGAAACAATCTATTACAGGGCTTCAGAAGGTAAAAGCCACCTTACATTTATCACTTTACCAGTCTGTTCACTTACAGCGTACATCTTTGAATTCATATTTTATCTTTCTTTTTATTATTTTTAACCTTCTTTTGCATTAAACATCCCTATTTCTTCACTACTTACCTATCAATATACTGGTTAAATTACCCCAATAGTGCTCAATCACATATACATGGTTTTAATTTGGTTATTTGTGATGTGGTTTAAGGTGTTCAGTTTGTTTTTTTCTTCTTTAACTTCGTAGCTTATTACTATATAGGATTTGCCTCTTGCAGTAATGCTTTAATTGTAAATTTAAGATGTTTATTACTAAAGCATTTCAGGCCCAACTGCCCAGAAGGAGCAGAAGCTTTATAGTACGTTGTTTTCTTAGCGGAGCGCTCTACACTTTACACTCACTACTTTCAAGATTAGGCTCAAAACTTTACTTTTTCAATTGGCAAATTAATGCTGATTCATTTCATAAATAATGACACACTGTTCTCACCTTCATAAGCTGCTTTTATTGGTTAAAAGTATTGGTATCGGCACTATACTACTATAGTACTATAGTAATACTATAATACTGGCCCTACATTTACTTGGTATCAGATCAATATCAAAATTTGCAGTATCACACAGCACTGAATTTGGCTGCCCATCACTGCCCCTGGTTCCTTTTCCTGTTAAAAAGATGTTTTTCCTTCCCACTGTCCCCAAGTTTCATTGTTGGGGGTTCCTTCTAATATTGTTGGGTATTTACCTTATAATATAAAGTGCTTTGAGGCAACTTGTTGTGAATTGGTGCTTTATAATTATTTGAACTGAACTGAAACAGCTTGTTTCAGACACTACATGAACTGAAGTGTTGCACCAAGATTATTTTGATCTGTGAATCATGCAATGCTGCTCCCCAAGTGTCCAAGAGGAAAAATATGGAGCTGGAATATATGATATTAGTATAATAGGCCCCATTAAAAGAGCAGTTAGCCCAAACAAAAACAGTTACTCCAATAAAAAATATCTCAGCCTTGCTATAAATATCCAGAATTATCTTTATGAATAAAATCAGCTCTAGTTTTATCTCCGATATATGAGTTTGGCAGCTTATGAAGCAAACGCAGTCTCTTTTTCCTCACTGGTTAACCACACATATTGATTTACTAAAAGACCAACTCGACCTGCTGCCAGATCTCCAGCTGGCGAAGCAACTAGCGTCACTGCCAGGCATTGAAACAAAAAAAACGATGTGTCACAGATAATATAATTGCATCAAAATTTCACAGTGGCTCTCCATACCCTAATTTCTGGTCAGTGCAGTTAACATCATGCAGAAAGCATGGCAAGTTGATGGTTTGGCCAGTTTGTGGGATGAGTGCAGCAGTTTTCCCAGACTCGTCCCTCCTGAACCGGTTTGCCTCTGCCGCTCTGCATCCAAGAGGGAATAAAAGCAGCCAGTCAGCGGAAACTGGGTTTTGAGGTTTTGCCTTTATGGGAGGAAAAATGATTCAAAGGCTCGTCGTCTTTCCTGTCATTGCATGAGTGTTGTACAGATTTCGCTCTACAACTGCAGCAAGGTGAAGTAGAACCTTTGTGCTGCTCCATTTGTCTGAACGTTTTCCATTTACACTCACAAAAGCACAATTTTATGGCAGTCTTAACTTCTGCAGGGGAGTTTTTTTTTTTATGTCCATCTTATAATTTGTGGTAAATTGACAGCTATGCTGGTAACCCAGTTAAATGAAACCACTGACATGACTCAAGCAGAATTAAAACTACTTTAAATAAACTGCATGGTGGGCTCTGTGTTTTAGCTGAGTCACCCTTGCTGCTCAGTTACTTAAACTAATTAATCCCACCTGGTGGTGCAGGATATATATGAAAGAGTCATGTTCACCATCAGAGGTGTTACTGTTTGGCAGTCTAACAGGTCAGATTACATTAAAAGTGTCCAAAATGTGCCTTAAGCTTATAGACACTGTTGCTCTCAGGTACAGGCTGGTTAAAAATTTGTTTCCCAGAAGGATTTGTAACAGCTCAAAACTCTTCAGAGGAGAACATCTGAAGACACTTTAAAACTAAATTTGAGTGCTGCTCTTGACTCAGTTGATGATCTAAGCTCAGCTACAATGTAATGATAGTGTCTAATTACAGGCTGGTTGTTTGAAGGCTGCTGGAAAATGTTAACGCTAGCTTGTATGCAGGTCTGAGGCATGGCATACATGCATGTTTAACTATGTTTGGTCTAATTTAGCTGGCTCCCAGTGGATTTTTGTGCATGAACTCAATATGTCACAGTTAAGAGATGAAAAAGTCGGCAAAACACAGCTCTTCCTTCTCGTCTTGGGCTTTAATTTTCTCATCCATGCTTTGCTTTTAAGATGTTATGTTCGTGTTAGCTGGGTCATTTCGATGCGGACCTGTAGTTCACAGAAAAAGCAACTGCATAGGTTTTATTTAGATAGCAAAACAGCATCTCAACATGTTCTAGGAAATGTTCCTGCAGTTAAACATATTTCATCTATGCAGAGATGCCAGTTAAAATGTTTAAAGGTAATCTGAAGTAAATATCCCCTGCAAATTAGTGTTGCAAGAAGATTTTTTTAATATATGAGAGCCTAAAGAAATCATTTGTTACCTCTTTAACTCCTTGTCTGAATTCAGTGTAGTCTAAGTGGGAGTGGTGTAGACTGAAGCTCACTCTGTTACTAACATTACATTATTAACCATCTGACGTGGCTCTGGCATCAGCGGTGGAAGAAGTAATTCCATCCTGTTGCTAAGTAAAAGTATCCAATAACAACAGTAACTCCTGCCAGTTTTCAGTCTTTATTGTTATTATTGATATTATTATAAGTAGAGAAGAATTTAAATCCTTTTGCTTGTTCAGGTGTGGCAAATTTTACTTATATATTATGAAGAGGTTTCACTTGTATGAGAATTTACATTTTATAAAGTAGTCGTTTGTTTTGTGTGTAAAATCTAAAAACTGATGTAGAAAACACATATATGGACACAAACACACAAAAAAAGAATAATAATGCATAATAACCTTTAAATGTGTAATTTAAATGTGCTAATGCTGTCTAGAAACTGTGCTATTTTGGGCTGTCTCAGACAAAAGAAATCCAATGTGAAAAAAATTGTGATTATTTCCTTAGTCATGGTTTCAGGACATGAGGTCATGTGAAGAAAGTTTTCATAGGCCTTTAAGTAGATTTGTGAATAATACAGTGCACCCTTACTGCTTTCCATGGGAATTATACAGATACTACTAATCAAATGCATTTACCATGCAATGCTCAGAGAAACCCCAAGATCTGCATCTCAGACTCTACAGGCCTAGGTTGGCATGTTAAATGTTAAAGTTCATGATGGCATAAAAAGACTGAAGAGGAGAAAGCCGCTTCAAAGCATAGCTTTGGTCCATCTGAACAAACCGCAAGACTTCTGGAACAATATCCTTTGGACAGATGATATTGAAGTGGAGATGTTTGGGCATAATTCATAGCGCCGCGTTTGGTTAAAACCAAACAGAATATCACCACAAACCCTTAAACCAAATGCCAAGCACGGCAGTGGAAGCATAATGATTTGAGCTTGTTTTGCAGCCACAGGACCTGGGCGTCTTGCAGTCATTCAGTTGAACATGAATTCCTCTGTATACCAAAGTATTTTATAGCCAAATGTGAGGCCATCTGTCCGACAGCTAACACTTGACCGAAACTGGATCATGTAACAAGATAATGATTCAAAGCACAGCAGCAAGTCTGCAACAGCTTCAAATCTTCAGGACTGAAAACACATTTAAGCTCTGTTTAAAAACAGCAACCAGATCAATTGAGGATCCACTCCGAGTGTATAAATCTAAATAACTTCATGAATATATTTATAATACAAATTCAAAATTGATTTTGTTTTCTTCAACTATTGCTAAGTCCTTGTTTTGACTATTCATCAATGAACTACATACTTAAACCTTTGTTACAAGTAATGGCTGTCGAAAAGCTAGCGAAATAGCATTCTTTGCCCAGCACCCTTGACTCTGGGTGAGTCTCACTGTCTCAGCTCAGCCGCAGGTCTGGATGGTAGGTAGGATGGATTTCAGAATCTTAAGTGGCAAAGTGCTCAATGACAGACATTCATAGGTGTAAGTCTGACCGCTGTCTGTTCTACGGGCTTTGACATTTCCTTCCCAGACAGTCCTGCTGTTATCTGAGTGTGAGATTCCTCAGGTGTGCAGCATCGACCGCTGCTGCCGAGTCACAGGATGACCACTACAAAGCATCATTCACTCCCGCTGCAGAGTGCACAAGTACGCTCTAACCTTTGCTCCTTTCATGTGTGTGTCTGTTGCGTATTTCATTAACAGATGTTGTAGAACGTTGGTGAAAATACAAATTGAGTGCATCAAGCTTTAACTTTGCCACTTTGTCACATTTTACTGACTGAGACGAGCCAGTGCACACCCCACAAATGGCAGGACCAAAGCCTGATTGGGCAGTTCTCAGTGACCTTCGGTCTATAGTGTTTCTGCTGGTTTGTGTGAAATGAAGAATAGAAAAAAAAGTTTGTAAATATACAACATAAAAGCACAATATTAGCTGAAACCTCCTGCAGAACCAGGCTGAAGGAAGTGCAGCCATCTGCTACCTCCTGTTAAGGGTGAGGAGATGGAGACAAAATACACACAGCTATAGAGTTGAATAATAACTCATGATTATATGTAGAGTGATGTATAAACACATAATGAGTGAAATGGGATGAATGAAGAAGAAATAGTGGATAATGGAAACCCTCAGCAGCTTAGACCTGTTACTAAGATATCGTTCATGGTCACCTGATCCAGCCCTAACTATATGGTCCTCCCCCTGGTTTTACAGAAGAAGGACCTGAAAGCTGATGGCTCTGCCTCCCATTTTCCTTTTAAATATTCTAGGAACCACAAGTAAGACAGCAGTGTGAGAGCAGAGTGCTGTGTTGAGATCATACAGTACTGTGAGGCCATTAACATAAAATGGGGCCTGATTATCCAAGACCTTTTATGTGAATTTGATTCTGGATATAAAACAAGAGGAGCTAACATTGTCTCTCTCTCTCTAGTCTTTCCTTTTATTCTTCAGCCATCATTTTGCAGTTGTATCGCTTACATAACATCATGAATAAGACTGTAACTGTGCACTTTTCATCTTGCCTTCAGTTTGTTCATTGAAGTTAGTAAAGATACCTGGAAAGGTGTGATTGTAGGGACACGTTGCTCATTTTTGCCAGAAACTCGATGAGGAGTAATCACATTTCAGAGAAGTGCTGCATATTTGGGCCTATGTGGGCTAGTTATGACTCATTTATGGCACAGGACACCTGAAATCTGGTCTTTATGGGGAAGGCTAGTCTGAGGCAGCCAAACTCACATTGAGTAAAGGCCAAATGTGGCGCCATTAGTGTTTAATCTATTTGTTTTATGAATTTATTTATGCATCAATTTGAAAATAAAAGTTTAAACTATAAATAAAATACTTTAAACTGGTAAATGTGATCTTGTTGTGACTCTTTAGTCATAGCTAAAGCTTCTGGGTTGCATACTGCTTTCAACTTGTTCCGTTCAAATCAAGCCTGCTCTGCAGATTCAGGTTGTAAATGACAGGGCAATGCTCTTGTGCAGGATTTTCCAGACCTCTCTCTCCTCCAGAATGCAAAGCTATTCATGATTATTTAAAAATATACCGTGGGGTGTAACAGATAATGAAGGAGGTGGTACTTTAAATTGTCCCTTATCGTTCTTCGGGATGTGTGACTGTGCTGCAATATCAATACCTGCAGCAGCTTCAGCAGCTCACTCCGGACCGCTGCGGTGACTCCTCTCCCCTCACCCGGGTTCATCCAAGTGACGCTCAGTGAGTTCGACGCTTCCCTGCAGTAAAAAAAAATGCAGGTCATCTCCTCTCTGCAGGCTTCACTTCATAGCCTATAACATCGGTTTCTTTACTTTTCATCCCTCCCAATCCCACTTGACAGGCATGCGCCATCTCCATCCCGATTGTTGGGTGAAAAAGTGGGCAGTTCAGGGTTTCATATCTGGCGTCACTTTCTCCCAACTCCCTTCTTTCTCCCCGAGCCTCTGAGTGTGCCGGTCCCAGCCACCGTTTACCTGCGCAGAGCATCCAGAGCCGCTTTTCCCCTGACAGGACAGTCGCACTGCAGCACGCTGACAGGCGCTCACGGAAAATACTTTTTACAGCAAAGAAGTGCAACCTGCATCAGCTGAGATGCTGCTGAGAGTCATCCGGTAGGCTTTTCCCCCCGTCTCTCTCTCTTTCTCTCCCTTTGGGTCGATGGGTCAATGATACGCAGTAGATGATGCGGTTTGGTCTTTCCAAAGTTCTTTTGAATCTCCTGTGTCAGGTTAAATGGACGTATGATTAAAGACAATTATCCTCATTGCCGCTTAATTGCGCTGTAGTAATTGATGTTCTCCGAAAGGTCCTGAAATTAAGTGTGGACTGCTGTCCCCCACTGTGTTTAAACCGTGTTTCTGTGCATCCGTGAAATAACGGATGCACAGCTATAAAGGTAAAGGAAATTAAGGATAACGGGCTATTTTAAACGCATTTACTATCAATTTGGACTCATACAAAGCCCCCCCTCCTGCAATCCATGCCATTCAAAAGCTTTTCCTGGGATTTCACACTCAGTGCTTTTATTTGCCCAGTAGGAACAAAAAGCTGCTTTTTGTTTTAAGTGCGCATTTTAACTCTTCACTCGCTGTGGTCCACCTCAGGTGGAGTTCAGTAATGGACAGGTAGAAAGACAGAGGGCAAATTGAATCATGATGCAGACTTTTAAGGATTGCTTTCTTCTGTTTAATGGTTTTGTGGCTCTCTGGTCAGATTTGAGCAGATATAGAAAGCACTGGTGTGGTTATGCTGTAATTTCATGACAGAGTAATCATGTTATCATCTTCCAGTGGGATGCCATCGAATTGCTGGACCACAACCCTCTTCAAATCCTAATTTTATATTGATCTCAGCTGCACAGCTTAAAGTTTAGTGACTGTCTTGCACAGCTGCAATTCTCTCATGTGGACAAAATCTGTCCACAGACAGACACAGACAAACATATAACAGGAAAAACCCACAAAAGTGCCCTTCCCCTCTCTACGTGTTAAGTTGGTCAGTGTTTTGCCATTTTAGACACGTGCACAAAAAATCACAAAGTCAAAACTAGCCACAGTCACAGCTGGTAAAAATGTGGCTCACAATCTATCTAGAGATCTGACCCAAACTGGACCAATGAACTCTGCACTAACTATAAGATGAAATGTGAAGCATGGTGGAGAACGGAGGGCCATCTGCTCACATTTAGAGCCAGATATGTTGCTGATCCTCCGCTGCACCAGTAGGTTGTTCAGCTAAAGCTGTAGTTACAGAAGTTGTTCTTGTTTTTGTTGTTGTTGTTGAGGATGAGTTTCACTCAGGTGTATAATTAGGTAAATAACAAGCCTTGCTCAGACCTCTGAATCGCTGCTCACGTCGAAATATTCAAAATGAATGAGCAATCCTGGCAATTCAAACTAATTATTAAGCTAGTACACATGATGGAGGACAACACATTTGTGCCCCGTGACACAAATGTCATGCAAAATAACACCTGTGAGCCCAAAGCGAAGGCTCCAGAGTGCTTGAAATGCTCAGTTTCAGATAGCTCAGAAGCCATACCCACCTAGTATTCAGACCTTCTGGTTGTGAGGGGCAGCCAGTCAAAATAAAGGGGTTCTTCTCTAAAAGGGAAGTAGCCTGTTTCAGAAAGTAGGTAAACTGAAAGACTTTGCAGTGTTTCTAACTATCACTCATGCAAAGCTACTTTAGTAGAGTCAGTGTATCTGAGCATTTGAATACACATTTGAGCTCAAACTGCAGGTGCCTGACTCCTGGGCATGTTTGCCCTGAACAGAGAAAGTGATGTGTCTCAGAAAGCAGAGCGGAAATTGCCTCCTGTGTATAACAGGACAGCTGTACAGGCTGTGCTTCATCTGTGGATCCACTGAGTCAAGCCTAGGATCAGGTGTTTGCGCAAAACACACTTTAATTTGTTCCCAGACAAAGTGGGCGGTAAATCAGCTGGTGGGTGGCTCTTCCAAAGTGGTCATCTTGTAGACAGGAGACAGACCGCTGATGATGTAGGTAGTTGGAGGTGTGGTGCTGAGTGAATAGCCTCATTTACCAACTTGCTCTGCTGTTAAGTGTCCAGTAGCAGTGCTTATATTCAAAGTCTGGGTTTGATGGTGTTTCTGAACTGAACCACCTCCTTTGACCCTGCCAAGGTTTCCAAATGAAGTAAAGACTGGCATTAAGTTTATTTTTTGTTTTGAGCTGGATACCTAATTGTGTAAAAGTGGTTTCTGTCTGACTTAGGTCAGGCAAATGTCATTAACATAAATGGATTTGTTATTGAGGCAAATAGCAGCAAGAATTTATACTTGTGGAAGTCAGTTATTTTATCACAACTGTCCAACTGAATATCCAGCTGCTGACCAGAGTTCTGGTGTGTAGGGCCAATAAATAAAATTTCCATTTAGTTAATTTGGCTTAAACTTCTTCCAGGTCAAACATCTTGCTGGATGTTAATTGCATTAGGAAGAGGTTGCAGGATGGAGCATAAACTCTGTGTTTAAATAATTTTTTTCATACACTAGAAAAAGAAAAGAACTTGAAATAAATGAACAGGCTGCTTTATGTTGCATTTAACTTCTGTTTACATGCAGTCTGAAAATGGAAATCTTAAATATTAAAAAAGGAGAAAAAAAAGAAGACAACATAAAAAAATAAACCATAGCTGCAAAAACTGTGCATTTTTTGGGACCCTGTTCTGTTTTATCCTGGACATATTCCTCCTAAAGCCAGTTCCAGCTCAGCACTCCTCCGAGCTTACAGCACATCAGTCAAACAGGCATTTCTGAGCTGGCTAAACTGGGATCAGGAGCCTCTTTCTGGTTTGTGTGCATTGACACTGATGCAGGCTGGAGAGGAATGTCTTTGCATCACTGACAGGGATGTTTGCATAAAGTTGAGGAGGCTTATTTAACCTCAATTTCTTATGTTTTCTTTTCCATAAATGCACTAGTCTGTAGCTGATTATTCCACAGGAGATTCTGGATTAATTGTCCTTTTGGATAGAGTGCTGGCTGCAGTCTGTGGGCCGTTGCTGCAATGGGTGGCATTGATTTCAGCTTAACTTGTCTTCACTGCTAACCTCACTAAAACAAGCAGACCTGCAAAGTGCCTGGTGAAGGCGAGGCTGAAAAATGCGATCTAAAGACTGCACAAATCAACCAGCAGCAACTACGATTTTCTCTGCTGTCATCAATCTGAAAGCACAAACTGGTATTTAAGCACACTGTCACATTATACCGTTTGAATCAGTGTGCAGGGTCTTAATGTGGCCCTTTCTTTTGTACAAAGCCTGCCCTAGAGTGATTCTTACTGGTTTAAAACTTCCTTCTCCATCCATGAAAGGGGTGAAAGAAAGAAAAGAGAAAAAGCAAGCAAGTGTTCCAGTGCCCTGTCCTTTAATTTTCCCTGAAGCCCTTTGTAAGGGAGTTGGTATGAAGTGAAAGCACAGTGTGCAGCTGTCCTCTTGGCCCGCTCCTCGCTTTTTTTGTGAAACGTCTTCTCAAGAATACTAATAGTGATACCAGCACCATGGAGTCCGCCCAGCTGGCAAGAAAACAGACAACAGTTATTCTACCATCAAAGAAGGCCATTTAATTTGACACAAGTTACTGAGCTGTGTGACCCGACTCCTTACCAGGGATCTGCTTGATATACAGGAGGTCAATTCTAGTAGTACCATACCTTGCAGAAGACAACTAGAGGCTCTGAGACTCATATTGAGAAAGTTTATGGAAAAACATAAGCGATGTGCTAACATATATGGCTGTTTAAAACATCATCTCAACACACACAAAGTCACTCTCCTATGCTTCACTATAGATTTCTTTAACGCTCTTTGCAAATTACAGCTTTATTGGATCGGTGGTATCAGCAAAGCACTAATGTCAGTGCGAGTGCTCCACCTTCCTTAGCTGCTAATGACTACGATCACAACAAGAACAGTAAAAAATTAAGAATATCAGTGGTGCGATTGTTGCTACTGCTGGACACACAGGTTTAAAAAGCATAAGGATCCCAAGACATTGCTCCACAGTATCTGTAATTTATTTATTTTTTCATGTTCCTGATGTTAAGATTGTGGTCGCAGGGGTTAGATAGAAATAGAGATCACTTTCATTTTTCTCCAGAAATCCTCGATCACTCAGATGCCAAAGATCTAAAAGTGCGGGTCTGTTGACTTGGAGGAACAGAGCATTTGAAAGAAGACAAATTTTCCTATGAGTCAGTGATAAAATGACATGTGTGGCATGAAAATTGTGGCCTCTGCCACAATTTTATGTTTCTGCTTCTCCCACTATGTCAGTTAATCACTCGGTATACCGTAAACGCTAAATGCTAAACTTTCTTTTGAAAGAAAACACAAGCAGGCGTGAACCCACCGAGACAGTTTTTTCAGTGCTTGAACTGTGTTTCTATGACAAACATATTTAGTTTTCTGTACAGCAATATGCAGTCAGATTGCTTGCTTTGCAACGGTCCCACCAGTTATTACCACCTGTCTCACATTGTACACATCCTCGTCATGGTGCCAAAACAGTTCTGACCCATTAGGGCACGGAAGGAGACCAAGGAATCCTCTGTGTCCTGTGGTTTGTGGGTTGGGTCTTATGTTGATCAGGATTATTTAGGTGTATACGCTGATGTTCAGTCTAGTTATGCTTTTTCAGAGGGCATTCTTCTACTGGGGGAGAGTGCTGTCATCGGGGTGTACTGTTTTTTTAGGCTGAGCAGAACATTGCAGTATAATGAGATTATTAATGGTATTTACTCCAACTTTAAGTGTTGTGGCTGATGTTAATATCTTGTATACAGACTACTAAAACTGTACTTCAAAGACTTGTATTGTACAGTGTAAAATTTCTGTTTTATTATAAAAGCAATTTCTTATCCGCCAACTTCAGGGAGCAAGATTAAAGGTCTAACCTTGCACTATCAGTGTTTCTGATGAAGGTTTGTCAAGTGTGAGGTTGGTTGAATATGACACTGACAGGAATATTGATGAAACACCTTAACGAATGTTGAAACTTTCCAGTATTTAATTGTTTTTCAATGATGGATGAACGTTTGTATCTCTATTACGGCCCAATCAGGAGGTTGTGTGAGGTCGCTGCGGACGTCTTGCCATGGCTGCTGGGTTAATAACAGGGCCAGGCTGGTGACGGAGAGCTGGCAGGATGCCGCTGGGCTGAGACGCCGTGTCATTAGCTCCCGGAGGTGATGAATGACTTGTGGTCAGGAACCTCTGCTTCCAGCTTCCTTTCGAAAACCAGAGAAGTTGGTCTTTTATACTGTATGGCTGAGCTCTAGGATTTTTTTGGGACACGTGTGTTTTACTCAGAGCTTCTTCTCCAAAGTTACATCTTAAAACAAAAAGTCTTTCTCACAAAATTTTACAGTTATTGTATTTTTTTAATGTTTAAACTCCATTGCCAGTTTTCTAGTGTGCTCAGCTAAAACTAATCCTGACTTATAGGAAAAAGGCCTGCAGTAAATTGTAGTTTTATGAGAACCATAATGCTCAGTTTTTGTTGAAGCAGTTTCACTGAGGTGTTGAGGCCAACTTTATGGTAATTTTAAAAGCTCTGGCATCATACTGAGACCTGTTTCTGACATTTTATGGGATAGAAATTACATTTTTGCAGCTAATAAAACATTGTTACAGCTCCTTTATGTCAGTGGGATAACACCAAGTCTGTTCAATATAATGTGGATAGTTACTTCAGTCTTTACTTAGTCCACCTATGTGAGTACTGGCAGACATATCTTCTCCCTCCAGTTTGATGCAGCTCAACTCAACTCGGCTCAGTTTTCGATTGATAACTGAATCCCTCAGTTTTCTTATGTGTCTCGCACATTTGTTCCTTCTTATGGGTTAGATAAGATAAGATGAACCGACACAACATATGACCTCCGGTGTCAGAAATCATCGTGCTTATTAAAAAACAAATATTTGTGGAATTGGAAAAAAAAAAGTGCTTTTCTTCTTCGTTTTATTTATTTTTTAATATTTAACTGTGTTTTCCTTTTTAATCTCCACAGACATGTGCAGATACTTTCACTTCTTTATGCAGTCTGCCATCTCACACTGGCCTTTCCCACCCAAACTCTACGGTACACATATGGTACGGTGTCTACATTTTCCCCTGATCACTTTTTGATTCCATAAACAGAGAGTACAAAAGTGCACTGAGAAGTGGAAGTATGATTCACATTCCTTTTTCTTTTTCCAGATGAGGTGGAGCAGCTCCACGTGAGCATCCCCCACTCAGGACCAGTTGTTGCTCCACTGAGCAGCTCCATTTCCATCCCTTGTGTGGTGTCTCTGTCCCCCATCTCCAACTCCACCTCCGCGACCCCTGTTGTACCGAGGGTCAAGTGGTCAGTCATATCAGGTGGGGTGGAAACGCAGATCTTAGTGGCACGGGGTCACAAGGTGAAGGTCAATGAGGCGTACCGAGACCGAGCGGCGCTGCTCAACTACACCTCCTTGCCCGATGACGCGTCACTTTGGTTGGGAGATCTGCGCTCCAGCGACTCGGCTCACTACCGCTGCGAGGTGCAGCAGGGCCTGGAGGACGCCAGTGACCTCGTGGAGCTCAAGGTCAAAGGTAACGCAATGAAAGACACGGCTCACCACACAGGAAACATACTGACTCTGCTAAAACTCTTGTGTTTTGACATCATGTCGCAGTTTGATTATTGGTTCCAACATGTGATTTTGGTAAGAAAATATCTGAATCTCTCATCTTAGTAGAATCCACTGAAAACTGCCTGAACCCAAAGATATTTAAAGCTTGAATCCTCTGTGTAATGATAATTAATGAGTTTTTTCTAGATGTGTACTTATGTATAGCTCAGTTTCTTTCCATTTAATAAGATGTCTTTGTTCCAAGAGCTTTTCCAAATTATTGACTTAAAACAGTTGAAACAGGTAACACAGTTAATGTATTTGTAGGTATATTATTATGTAAATGCTGTATGTGTTTTTAGGTGTTGTGTTCCACTACAGAGATGCTTTGGGTCGGTATGCCTTCACCTTCCATCAGGCCCAGAGGGCTTGTGAGGCCATCGGGGCACGAATCGCCACCGCCGACCAGCTGCTTGCAGCTTATTACGACGGATATGAGCAGTGTGACGCGGGCTGGCTCGCAGACCAGTCTGTCAGGTATTTTGCCACCTGTGCGCCCTCTGTATCATGCTCACAGTACAACTTATTAAAAAGACAGAGATAGATAAAACATATCTTACAGGCTCATGCAGCTGATATAGATATTTTTGTTGTTTTACTCGACTTCTTGATGTAAGTTTGTAATCACTGACGTCTTCATCGGTCAGACAGTGTTTCAAAGGTTGCCCACTTACAAAGCATAGTGGTAACGTTCTCCACCTGCCCCTTACGTCTGCTTCACATCCCAATACTAATTACGCAATACAAACATGAAATTATCTTACTATGGTAGCAACGTTACAAAACAATTTTATATTATATTTACCTAACATAAGAAACCACCCACCAACCTCTAAATTGACCCATTTATGCACCTATAACACCTTCATTAGCAACACACTGCCCACCCTCTTTAACTGTATAGTGCAAGAATAATTTCTGTTAAACATACACCCATACAGTAAAAGAGGCTCTAGAAAACCATGACAATAAAATCTAATTTATATGAATGACACCATCTAACAATGACGTAAAAAACATTTTATATAGTAGAACAGGACCCGAGCATTGCAGGGGACCCACAAAACTAGTTTACTGTATTTGGAGACTATATCAAAAATTTAATGTCAGTTAAATAACTGTATAAATGTTCTTAAGGCAATGAGATTTAAAGCTATGTGTCCAACCCACAAGATCAACATGGCATGCCATTATATGTATTTTTGTCAGGTGCATGTTGTTGATATTCATAGATAACTTATAATGCATGTAAATGTATAATCATAGTGAAAGTGGAGTTATGAAATACTGTTTTACCATCCATCCATCCATCCATCTATCCATCCATCCATCCATCAGCATGAACAAAGGAAACAATAAAGTAGCATGAGCATGTATGCCTTTTAGTCTGATAAAAAAAAACAACCCAGACTCTTAAATAACATTATAGTTATTGTATATAGTTATTGTTATATGTAAATACATTATTTAATTGTGTTGCTCTATAAGTATCCATGTGTGAACTGGTTATTGAGCAACCACAAAGTAAACGTGTCATAACGTCACCAGCTGGTAATGTTGCAGATTTACTAAGTTATTGCCAAATGCAGCGCTGATGTTATGTCACATGTTTGTGGAGTCTTAAGTGAGGATGATGATTGTTTTGCTGCTTTGCTGCAGATATCCAATCCAAGTGCCTCGTGAAGGCTGCTATGGAGACATGGATGGGCAACCAGGAGTGAGAAACTATGGGACAATGGATCCAGATGATCTGTTCGATGTTTATTGTTATGTAGAAGAAATTAATGGTAGGAATTATAACAGTTTAATAACTTCTATATGTAAATAGTAGGGTTTGGGGTTTTTTTTGTTTGTTTTTTCCCGGTAGGCTTACTGCAATAATGATACATCTAGGCTAATTTGTAAGTAAGTCCAATTATACATTTTACATTTGCAAAACTGCGTTAGGGATCTTTGATGGACAATAAACATAACAATGATTCTATTTACCTCAAACATATAATTATATATTTTTACTTTCTGTAGTGAAATGTCATGTGTCACATCAGATAAAAACATGCCACTTGCTATATACAAATATCCGTGATAAACTAAGACTGGCAGACAATTGAAGTCGTGCCAGCATTTCACTCACTTCTATCCAGAAAAAGTAAAAGACTGAACAAATTTTCTGTCTGTAGGGGAGGTTTTCCATGACTTCATCCCACAGCATTTAACATTTAATGAAGCGCAGTCGTACTGCAGAGCTGCAGGGGCAGAGCTGGCTACAACAGCACAGCTTTACTTGGCTTGGAGTGAAGGACTGGACCGTTGCAGCCCTGGCTGGCTGTCTGATGGCAGCGTGCGGTACCCCATCATAACCCCAAGGGAACGCTGTGGGGGCCCTCAGCCTGGCGTCAAAACTCTCTACCAATTCAGCAACCAGACTGGCTTCCCAGAGCCATCCAGCCTTCATGATGTTTACTGTTTCAAAGGTGAAAATGTTGTGCTTTTAAATGCAAACTGTTGATTGTTAATTGTTTTTAAAAAAAGTCGACCTTTTATGATTTCCCCTTTTTTGGTGGATGCTCATATTTACTCAGTTTTTCCTCTGGGATTAATACAGTTTCTCTAATTTGATCTGATTTGACAAGGCCACAGTTTGATATAATAAAATCCTGCTTCAGATTGCAACAAATCAGACAGGTTCAGACAGGTTTTCCTGGTCTGTAATCGATATGGGGACATCTGTATAAGAAGATAACCTTAATATGGTAATCTCAGACACACAGCTTGAAACGTGGCTTGAAGGGAGATGGGCCCAAACATCTTGATTTAGACAGAGAATGAACTGAGAATTCATACCAAAACCCATCATTACATAAACAAGCTTTATTTTGACTATTATGACTCATGAAAAGCTACTCTAGAAGAGAATAAAAATATGATGTTGGAACACTATGTAGTGTATATTTAACAAGAAAGAAAACAAAACTAGGCTAGTTTGTTTCATCTTTCACATGTTACATTTAATTGTTTGTCTGCTCTCTGTAGAAAACAGAAATGCTTCCACTGACTCTCCGATGGACTATGTGGGCACAGAACCTGAAGACATTGAACACAATGTTGTTATCCTTATGGAAAAAGATCAAGAAATTCAGTTGAACCAACTAGCAGAACAGGTGGAGCGAGAGGCCCAGAGCATGCTTGAATCATTGCCTTATTTTGCTGTCACTGTAACTGCAGAAAGCCCGGTTGATACACACCCAACGCTGATATCAGACACAACAGAGTCTCCCCCCAACACCACGCCTACACTGCACGAGCCGCTACACCAAACTTTATCTCCCACAGAAATGAGCTACGATTCCCTGCATCCTACAGCACTGATGAGCAGCACTATCACAGAAACCTACAATTCAGAACAGAACACATCATTTCTGCCCACTGATTACAATGAAACAGATTCCAGCCAGAACTCGAGTCTCACCTTTCAGCAGTCTGAAAGACCCACATTTGACCCTGAGATGCAGAACCAGACAGAGCCAGACACAAACACTGAAGTAAACACAGAGCCATCTGGAACTCTGAATGAGACCAAAGAAGTACAACAGACCACCCTGTCTTTTAACAAATCAGAACCCAACTACAGTGAGACCGACAGCAACCGTACTAAAGAGGACAGTTTATTGGAGGCTACTACTTTAACCCTTAACCCCATGGTTCAAGTGGAGCTAGAGGAGACCCATGTAGATCCTGGGCAGATGTTTCTCCCAACTAAGGCCTCAAAAGAAGAAGAAAAAGAAGAAGAAGAGGCAACACTTCTTACACAATTATCCCAAACTACTGAATCTACTGCGGAGGTGCTAACCACAGTGTGGGCTCCTGTGGATGGTTCTGGAGATATTTCTGAAGGTATGTGCATGTCCCACAAAAGTTCAAACATTATTATCTTAGATAAATTACTTTCTTGTCAAGAGTTAGGCTAGCAGTTAGGAGTTTGGTCACCTATGTGAAGAGGGCAGATTTTGTTACCTTCTGACAAGCTAGCTGTTTCCCTGTTTCTAATCTTTTTGCTAAGCTACGGTCAGAGATTGACAGTAGCCTTATTGTTTCTTCTAAATTTTCTCATCCAAGCAATTAAATATACTTCTCAAAACAATATGTAGCTCCAAAATGTTCTATGCTCTTTTCCAGAAAGCAACCTCGATATGAGTCCAGTCAGTTTCATCTCCGCATCAGATTCCTCAACTTCTGTCTTCACCACTCACCCGTCTCCCATTGCTTCTGCCAGCAGCACCCATGCTGAACCTCAGACAGCGGTTCCACATTTGACACCCTCGTCACAGTCACCCCTTTCTGACAAACTGGGCTTGGATATTCTTTCTACAGCCTCACAGTTGTGGGAGTCCTCCATCTCTAAACAGGAGGGAAGTACAAGCTTAGAAATTGAAGACACGCTCAGTTTGGAAAATGAGGATAAAATGCTGCCCACAACAAAATCTGAAGACCTGCAAGTGTCTCGAGCAACTTCAGTGACCATTCGCTCTCCAGACGTCTCAAATACTTCTCGCTCATCCACCAGTTCGCCCACAGCATTATATCTAACATCAGGCTACAGAATGTATTTGGATACTGTGACCGATACTTATGAGGAAGCAAGTGGTAATGTACCTGATACAGTTAGGACCACCCTTCGAGAAGAAATTAAATTTGCTCCAACCTTTGAAGGTGAAGTGTCTTTAACTCTTGAAGAGGAAGCCAACATTTCCCTTTCTCTGGAAAAAGAAATAAAAATTTCCCCAACTCTTGCTCTTCAAAAAGAAGCAAATGTTTCTTCAAATTTTGAAGAAGAGAACATTGTTTCTCCAATGCATGACTTTGAAGAAAATGTTTCCTCACCCCATGAAAGTAATGCTGTGCCAACTGCTGTTTTTAAAGAAGAAGAAGCTAATGTTGCTCCTACCTTTGAGTATGAAGAAAAGATTAATGCTTCTTTAACCCTTGAAGAGGAAGCTGATGTTCTCCCAACTGCTGTCCTTGAAAAAGAACCCAATCTTTCCTCAAACATTAGCTTGCAAGAAAAGGCTAACACTTCCTCAACCCTTGAAAAAGAACCCAATGTTTATCCTACCTTTGAGTATGAAGAAAAGGCTAACACTTCCTCAACCCTTGAAAAAGAAGCTAATGTTTCTCATACCTTTGAGTATGAAGAAAAGGCTAACACTTCCTCAACTCGAGTCTTTGAACAAGCTAATGTTCCTCCTACCTTTGATTATGAAGAAAAAGATAACACTTCCTCAACCCTTGAAGAAGAAGCTAATGTTGCTCCTTCCCTTGAGTATGAAGAAAAGGCTAACACTTCATCAACCCGAGTCTATGAACAAGCTAATGTTAACAC
>VUQG01038306.1:0-20488 GCA_015106755.1 Etia nguti
TAGATTTAACTACAGAGGATACTTGTTTGTCAAACTTAAAGGAGCTGTCAAAGAGAACACCTAAGTTGCTAACAGTGCCAGAAAGAAAGGCGGCAAGGGGTCCAAGAGTGTCAGCAGAGTGTCATTTAGGACTCTCAGCAGTGCTGTTTCAGTGCTATGGCGCGGTTTAAAGCCAGACTGGAATTTGTCACTGATACTATTTGCATCCAAGTAGGCCTGCAGCTGTGAGAGGACTATTTTCTCCAATGCTTTAGACAAGAATGGAAGTTTGGAAATCGGCCTGTAATTTGCAAGGTCGTTATGATCAAGGTTACCTTTTTTTTTAGAACAGGCTGTACTACCGCATGTTTAAAGACTGTCGGGACACAGCCGGAAGACAGTGATAAATTCATTAAGGATAGGATACTGGGCTCAATTTCATCAAAACCATCCTTGACAAAGCGAGATGGGAGGATATTCCTCCTGAGCCGAGGAAGGTTGCTTTGTCGCTGCACCACTTCATTGGTGACGTGATCAAAGTACCAGATCTTCATTATCCTTCGAAGGCAGTGCTGATGGAAGACGTCCACCTGGTAATACTGGCTGACACTTTCCACGTTTCAGAAGCGTAGATTGCCATTGGGATGATGATTGAGGCGTACAGATGGACCTTGATGTTGATCGAGATTGACCAGCTATTTCGCATTTGTTGGAATACCACCAAGGCTTTGCCAGTGCGGCTCTTCTCATCAGCGTCTGAATCTCTGTTCCAGCCGATGACGCTGCCGAGGTATGCAAACCTCTCAACCACCTCGAGTTCTTGCCCACTGGTCTTGATCTTAGGCATACCGGCCTGGTCACCGATGTGCATGACTTTTGATTTCTCGGCACTGATGGAAAGCCTGACTTTTCCCGCTCCTCTGGCCATTTTCGTCCAGCAGGGCTATATCATCCGCAAAATCAAGGTCGGTGAGTCAACTTTTCCTGTCCAATCTGATGCCTGCATCTGACCTGACCAGGGCTTTCTTCATGATGAATTCGGGGGCCATTAGGAACAGGAAGGGCGAGACTTGCCTGACACTGGTCTCGATGGCAAAGAGATCGGTGTGGCCTGTGTCCATCTTCAGAATCAGAACCAGAATCAGAATCAGAATACCTTATTGATCCCTAGGGGAAATTATTTTGGTTACAGTGCTCCAGTATAAACAGTAACTTGACAGTATCTTGATGCAGCAGTTGGGGTAGTGGTACAGTGACTTGAAGATTGAGATGAATTTTCATGGGACACTGTACAGGTGGAGGATGCTCCAAAGCGAAGACAACATCAACCCATAAAAATGCATTTCATAATTATCAGATAGAGAGGAGTCAGAAGCAGACCGCACAAGACCAAAGCCAAGTTCTCAGAATCTTTATCATTTTCTTTTAATCTTTTTTTTACTGTTTCTTAATTGATTCTGATCCTTATTTTTTAATCCTTTTATGAATGTACAGGTGGAGGAGGTGGCCAAAGATTCCCAAAGGTTCAGGTGGCGAAGAGTAGACAGGTAAGTTTTAGGTTAATTCTTACTTTTGCAGGAAACCAGCAGAGTTTTCTCTAATCACAGTTTTTTTTTCATGCTCCAGCAAAGTCACACACCAGAAGACAGCTGGACGAGAACAAGGTCAGGCAACCGAAGGCTTAAAGGTAAGATAATCACTGGAGTTGAGTCTGATTACCACCAGAAGGGCAAAACAATCTAGCAAGGAGTGAAAGTATCAGCTAGCCTTTTATTTTCAAAAGGTGATGAGTTAATGGAAAACAGGTGTGCACACTGGCTCAGCGGCAGGAATACCCCCCCCAGGGGCGAGGCCAGGCACCAAGGCCTACCCAACTCCACCTGAGAGTACAGAAAGAGGGGAAGCAAGAGAGCCAACCTTGTAGAAACATGGCAGCCTGTAAATGTTAGAGAAAAGGTTCAGGCTGAAGCTGAATGCATAATTGGCTGTTAACATATTCTAAAAGCAAACTTTTCTGTACCAAAGGCAAAATAGAGGACACAAAAAGAGTTGTAAACATCTCATACACAACAGCGATCATCTCTAAGTTTTCATTTAAAAAAAATGCCAGTTTGCTTTATTCGCTTATACAACAATTTCTTTATGTTTTCTGCAAAATTAAAACATATAACTTGGACTGGAGACCTGCAGGGAGTTCCAGACGTAAGGAAGCAGAGGAGGCAATGAGCCTTAACTTCAAACCCTATTACACAGGAGTCTTTGCTACCGCACACCACAGCCACTGGCTGTTGCAGAGCTCGCCCAAATGGAAAATGAGACTTGAGAAATTTGCCCTATTTTCCTTCTTCCTCCCTTGATACGGTGGAAGTAATTAATATGGAAAGAAAATAAACATAATGAGATAAAATTTCAGAATCCCACAGAGACCATTTCATGATCTGTGTAAAGGAGATTTAATGATTTTTGGTAAGTGATATGAAAGAAAGGAACAGAAGAAAACGTCTAGCAATAGCTGTTTTCAATAAATGTTTTTGTGTCAGATATTGTAGACAGAGCCTGTGAGGCTCCTGTTGTCACTTGGACCACTGTGGACGTCCACATCTGTTGCAGTTGTTCATTCAGCATCTGTTACATTTCTATCTTCTCACTCGGCTTTTTGCTGTTGTTGCTGACAGCTGGGGTTCTTGCATTGCCTTCTTCTAATTGTTGTCAACCATCACAGTGTCTGCAGCAGCTTGTCTGTCTGAAAAGATCTTGCCTGCACTGATTGATTTCTAACCCATGATCGTCCTGTACACTACTGTCGCCACATGGTTGCGCCTGCTCACTGTCCTGCCTTGCATTTGAACTTTCCCAAGAGCACGTTCACACAGCTTGCACCTTGACTCCTGTCTGCTGTTGTACACTCCCCCCTTTATGAACCTGTCCTTGTGCTGCCATGATGAAAGTCTTCTCTAGCCACTAGTAGGCTTTTTTAATCTCAGCTGTCATTGATAGATATTTCCAAGATATTTTCTCTTCCTCCTCATCATCTCTTCTTCTGTCTGAGGCACTCTTGAAGCGGTTCGTTCTGAGAGACCACCTTCCTGATGTATTCATGGAAGCTCCCTGTTTCATCCATGGACAGTAACTTTGATGCTCACTAATAACCCTCTCATTTCGTTATGCATAGAGTGCCAAGCTGCTGGAATTTGGATGTGAGCCTTATATTCCATATATTCCATAACATCACTGGCTTCTATCTCAAGGGTATCTCATGACTAGTAGGGCATGCATGTGGATGACTGGGGCCCTATAGCAGATTTGAATATGGATTGATCTGTGCATCAAGCGCTTTTCTTTTTCCCGAGTGCAGCGTTTCAAAGTTCTTCCTCTCCCTCAGACTATTTTTAATTCTGCTAGATTTCGTTCTGCTTCAGGACCCATCCTGCTAAATGTTGATCATTTCTGTCACAGTGACTAACATTCCTGCTTCCTGATCATGGCTCACCTGGACTGATACCCCTCAACTGAACATCCTTCTGTAACATATGATCCATATGACTTTCCTGCTGTGTACAACAGCAACTCATCTTCTCTCTCATGACAGTATGAATTGGATTCCACCCAAACGAAACAATTCAAAAGTACAAATAAAACAGTAGGACTTCCACTATGGGATACAACTCAAACATTATTGATGGAATACTCATCCATGTCATCTCACACCTGCAAGATAAGGGCACAACACATCAGCTTTGAAATGGCCAAGGTTTCCCGTTAGCCCTTTTCTTTACAAATCTGGATAATAGAAAACCCCAACTCACGAATGCTCAAGAGTGATACAGAAATAGCATCTGTAGAGATGGAGATCTGTAAGCTTCTGGTACCAAACATCTTGTTCCTCGTCCTGCATATTAATATGGAGATATCTAATTGTCAAAATGAAAGGCCTGCTGATGTGTACAAATTTTTAAAAAAAAGGTCATACCACTTGTTCAGTAATCCACAGAAACCAAAAACCCATTAGCAGTGCTCCTTCCTGTCTCTAGCGAACAAAGGGGTGAAAATATTGTGCCCGTAGGCTGGGAAAGCTTTCATAATATTGCATGTGCTCGTGTGTGTTCCACATTTACTGTGTTCAGCTCTTTCCCATCAGTCATAATTCAGTGACTGCATACAGCGATGATGTATAGAAATTAAACCTAATTTGTGACACTGTGTGACATAAAGCAAGCAAAATGTCTTGGAACAAATTTCTTGTCTTCTCAGTATTTTTTTACGGTACAAATTCAGCAAATATATGTACATATAAAAAACAGGGCTGAAGAAGATCATGCTGCAGCAGCTCATTTATTATAAGCACACGAACGGTTTTAGTAACAAACCAACACTAGAACACTTCGAAAGTGTGTGTGGATGGATTTCATGCACTTGCACAACAAATGACTGACCAAGAGCAAGCATAATTAAGCAAGTGTATTTGAGGGTTAATTAGCTTTCTCATGGGTGTAGTGCTTTATTCCCCATTGGCAAGTTCCACAGGAAACAAAGCAAGCATACCCAGTCATAAATAAAGTGTGCACTGCAGAAGCTCCATCTTTTTTCTCCACGTTGTTTTACAGGATTGTGATGTCTTGTGCACTTGCCAGTGTACCTTATCTTGGAGCATCTGACTGTGATATACTGGTCAGTGCATACAATGAATAAAATGGGGACCCCGTCAAAGAAAAAGTAAATTGCGAACATTTTAATTGTTGACTGTAAATCGACTTGTAGTATCATCAGGGTCTGTAATCAAGAATCTTGTGATGTGAAAAATGTGAACCGCTTGCTCACAAAAATGTTCAAAATGTCTGCAATGAGACATCATTTCACCTGGGGTGGCAAAACCTGATACAAAGATGCATCTGAATGAAGTGAGATCCTTGTGAAAAATGTATGCATCTACCTACCAAACAGACAGAGACCAGATGGAAGAAGAGACAGAGTGGAGGGAAATAAGTTGTCTTGAGGTTCTTCTGAGTTTAGAAGCTAAACTGAGGACAGGCAGGCACGCGGCGCAGTGCATGCTTTCCACAAAGCTGTTTACTATTTTTCTTCTCTGTTATAATCATCATATAATCGTGTAATTATTGTACAGTGTATGTCACACATGCATGTTTATCCAGTGTGACCACAAAGTCAAGACAAATTTCATTATTTTTTAAAATACTGTTCATTTCCTTTTCTGGCTCCTCCTCTCATCCCTTCTCCCCCCGTCTTCTCTCCCTCTTCTCTCTCTTTTTGCAAAGTAGGTCACCATCACATTGACTCCACTTCCAATCTATCATTTGTGGAGTAGCATGTAATTGCTCTTTAATCTTGACACCACTCGTGCAGCAAGTTGAGTTGTAGCTGTGTGTGAGTTTCACAGTGTGTGTGTGTGTTGTATGCAAAAAAAATCTGACGTAGGGTCCACTAATGAAAGGTTAATCCCTCTCAAATATCCAAGCCTTGCACTCTCCTCTGATGGGTAAGATCCGATCATCTGGGTGTCGAGGGCCAGCCGGTGAACAGGCTGTGAAAAGGGCAGCGACCGCAGGGTAAGACAGGATCAGGAGAGAAGACGTTATCATTAAAGAGCATCAGTGAAGGGTTTTAGCGGCACACAGAGTGACTCTCTATGCCACACTACGCCAAGACAGTGAAGCTAAGAGGATAGACTTACATCAGATGTCTGGGTTCAGATACGATTACTGCTGTGAATGTTCATGCTTTGTGAGGAGAGAGGAATGAACTTTGCTCGTGCCTGAACTAAAACCTATTTTTTAATACGCTGGAGAACCAGCAAAAGATTACTGGAAGATCTCAGTGGACTCTATCTTTCAGTGTGAAGACAATTATATCAATGTGCCCTCATAAGAATGTCATCATCTGAGAAAACAGGCATTTGCATTTTGTAAGTTTTCGCCACAGTTAATAATTTATGTTCTTTATTTTTAATTTATTCCTAATTTATTTAATTCTAATTCTGATTATTAGTTGGCTTTTTTTTGGGGGGGGGGGTGAATTCTGTGGATGGTTTCCCACTTCATAACAACTGTATACATCATATATGTTGTCCATAATGGATGTTAGATTGGCTAACATCCTCCTCCTCCTCAATGGGATCTAGAGCACCAGCCGGGACGGAACCAGGCCTCTTCACGAGTCTATAAAGTCTCTGCTCATGCTGCCACCTCCCCGGCAGACAACTGCGTAAAACACTGTGGAAGCTATCTCTGTGTCATAAAACATCCTCAGTAATGTTGTGCACACCCAAAAGACCTCAACCCGCCCAGCAGATGACTGGGCTGACTTTGACCCTTCTTGTACAGAGCTTGAGTGTTGGATTCTGTATCTGTCCACCACCTCTATGTCCTCCACCTGTGCAATCGGTGGTGGCTTTCTCGTCAAGCCAACCAACATCAACTGATGCAGGTGGTTGAGTTCAGACTAAATGACAAAATCAGTGATGATCTTATCATCCCAGCTCTGATGGTTGACAAGCTCTCCTAGGTGACTGTGCTTGCTTCCACTTGCAGGTGGATCACTGACTTCCTGTCTGACAGGAAGTAGCATGTAAGACTGGGCATGCATGTCTCAGACTTTCAGTGCTTCAGCATCAGTTCCCCCTCAGGGCTCTGTACTTTATCCTCTGCTCTTAATTCTTCTTCAAAGAATTAATGTTGAGGTTGAAATATTAACGATGAATGCTAAAAGTGTGACGCTTGAGGATAAAGATCATATGTGACAAGTTGGGAGGGAGACCATGTCTATATAGCCACAACTGTGACATCGCAGCATCCAGGCCAAAGGACAGCTTGGCTGTCTCTCTGAGACACAAGCAGCTTTTATAAAACAGAATCTTTTGATGCCATAGAAATAAGCCTGTTCTCTGAATTTGTAATGTTTTCCCCCAAATTCCTGAATGCACAGTAGGATGAAAAAGCCAACGATAGTCAAACATCTTTTAAATAAGATCTTAAATCATCTTGAAACACAGCAGATTCAGAAATGTGCTCAAATCACTGTCAGGTGTCAGGTCCAAAGTGCCTCAGGGAATTAATCAAAACATTATTCCTTATTACAGTCACACAGGACCATTTTAATAAATGTTGCTCTTATCCATCCTTGGTTTTGTCTGCTCCTTCAGAGTAAGCACCTCTCCCACTGAGGCCTCTAAAACTGCCTCTGCAGCTTTTAGGTATATTGTAAGCAGCACTAAAAAAATGGCCGTTGGGTCTTAAACTCATCTCACTGTGTGACATTGACAAGAAGCTTGTTTCAAAGCCAAATAATCCTAAAGGAAATAAACTTCCACAGAGTTCACAAGTGAAGCTGCTGCTGATTTATCCTCAACAGGAATGCTGCGATAAGAGTGGGAGCGAGGTCGATTATTTAATAACTGTGCCACATTTAATTGGCTGGCTGTGTTCAAAGTGGAACTGACAGTATGAATGTCAGAGATAAAAGTGATGAGAAAATGGACAGTACCGGTCAGTCACTAGAGACTGAGCAAACACAAACACACTCTCAAATGAATTAATGTGAAAGGTGCCGAGGTTTCAGAGTGCAGAAGATTTGGCTTTCAGAGAGCATCAAATGGATTTACGAATTAAGCCTCTATATTCAAATTAGAAGCAAATGAGACCACATCGACACAATTAGAATCCTCATCACAGAGTGAAACTCCACAAGTGTGACCTGCATTTTATTTTTGGAAATGTTATTCTTTGATTCACATCAGTATGAAGGAGATGCTTGGGATAATGTGACATAAACTGTTCCAAAGTCAGTTTGAATTAATTTCCCACAGTTTTAAAAAAAAAATGGAATCATTTAGATATAAGAACAGAGATAGCAGCAGATACTTGTCAGAAATAAAAGCTTTCCATTAAGGTTACAAGCAAACAGAAAATGTTGCATGGTTGCTGCTGTGGTGCTCACATAATATGCAATGAGGCAGAAACGAGACTAAAAGAAAAGCAAAATATTTGCTCGAATAATTAAAAGGTACTTGAAAAAAAAAAAAGCTACTAAGCTAAATGACTAAAAGTCCTACACGCGCTCACTGGTTACCAATTAGCACCAAGTTGAAGCTAAATAAATAAATGAGTAATTTTAGCTGCACTTAATTAAAATTGTGTTAAATTATTTTCACGGACTGACATTAGAGATTAATGTGTGTTAGTTCTTTGAAGCACCAAAATGAATTAGCATAATTATAACCTGGATCTTGATCACTAGATGCATTTTAAAAGATGAAAAACATGGAAAATTAAAGGAGTAATTAAAAGGAGGCTACTAGCAGCTCATTAGCTTAGCTTGACATGCAAACAAATTAAAAAGAGAAATAAAGGAACAAAAACTCTCGAAACAACAACACATACAGTTACTAACTTTGTGTAATTTTTAGGTGGGACATCTCGCCATGGTGTTATCGCCAAACAAATTCATACATGTCAGTAAATCCTTTCACCACACAAGGAGGAGATATGCAAGAACCTCTGTATAGAAAGGCATAAAGTCAAGCATGACTCTTCAGTAGCACCCGTAGAGCTTTGATGGGCCTTTGAGAAGAAAAACATTTTTTCCTAAGAAACAACTTCCTGTTGTTGCAGTTAATGGCATATGGTTCATGCTAGTTGATGCTGCCAACGCGATGACATATATTTCAAAATAGGATCTGTGTCCAAAGGGTCTGTGTCCGGATTATAATGTTTTTGCTGTTTGGTGCGCTTTTTACGTGATTTCTACAAACCATTAGTGGAAGGAAGCAGCAGTCTGGGACATGCTGAATGCTAATGGTATGTTTGCCAAGTAATATGGTCTGCTGTATGGTACTGCCTCTCCAGTTCTCCTGACTAAGAGCCAGGTCTGTGTGTCTGTGTGTTGCACATTGCATCTATCAGTCACCAGATGCAGTTGGTTAACTACTGGATCAAAAACATCCAGGAACCAGTGGGTTATGCTGCGGTGGTTACTGCCATCTTTTATATACAGTTTATGGTGAAAATAGAACATCACAGGAAAATATTGTGGTGACGCTGTGGAGCAGTGTGAAGTTTCTGGTCTAGAGGCACAGCTTGCATATTCTTGTCATTTTCCACAATAATGTTATGTTTGTATCTCTGTTTGTGAAATGTTTCAGATGACTCTGCCACTTTTGCCATTTTCCACGAAAAAGCCAGGCACTTCAAAAAAGGCACATTTGTTCTTTTGTTTTTTCAATCTGCCCATTAGTACAGGCAGATAATTAGCTCTAATTTAGAAACATTACAGCATTACAGGCAAATGGAATTCAATAATTGTAATGGTTTTCTTTCTAAATATTTTTTCCAGGGGCTTTTCACCTTAATTAGAGAGCACGTTGTAGAGAAGACACACAGCAAAGGGCCTCAGGTCAGAGCTGAACCCGGCTGCTGCATTCAGCCTTGTGGCATGTAGTCACCTGTGCAACCTGCATGCTAAATCAGCACCCAGTGCTTTACTATATTATTTTATAAGGTATTATACCAAAAATTGCACTGCATCTATCATGTTAAAATCTAGTTGCAAGACATACAATGCATAGACTTCAGTCTTATAACTTGAATTTGTACATTTGTACAAATAGCTCTCAACAACCTGAGGTGACAGTTAGTGGCCAGTGCAGACTAACATCCAAAGTGTTTTATCTGTTGTGTGAAAAATCAGATGTGTCACACCTCATTACGCTGCCTAGTCAAATGCAATTGACCCGGATGGTGTTTCAAAGAGAAAAAGAAGAAGCCTCCTCAGAGAAGTGGGAGGAAGAAACAAGATAAAGCCATGATGGGAAGTGATTATGCTGAAGACAGCTCACTGCAACATTGTTTACCCTTTTGAATTAGATTACGTCTCTTGCTTCATTCAGCTCTGGGTTTATATGTGTGAAATTGATTGATTGTAGGTGGGAGGATGGAGGTAATGATGCCTGGAGACGGATGAAGTGTTAAAAAAGCAAAAACCTTTATTTTTCTCTTCTTACAAATAATATATCATGAATGTTGTCGGTGTGGATAAGATGCCTTATTATTTTCTACATTAAAAAAAAAACTCCTTTCTGTGCCATTTTTCTTCCTTAAATTTTTAAGGTTATTTTTTGAAAAGGTCTGGACATTCATTCTAAATAACACACAAAAATCTTACAGATCCAATGAATATTATTTGCCACTGATAAGATTATTTGAATTCTACAAGTCTCCTTTAATTTAAAGGTTTATTTTCTGGATTTTGCAGTTACATTTAAGTTATCTTTAGGTTTTGTGGTTATATATTTACACTGAAAATGCTAAGGTTCCCCAAAAATCTGCTCTCATTTGAGACAGACGCTATCATTGGCAGGGAAAGCATTAAATTGAAGTGATGGCTACTGTGAGACAAAATGTAGGTATCACCGTTCCCTGTGGTTTTCATTAGTTTCTGCCAGCATATTTTCTCCTCCTTCATTCTGTTTCCCCGTCTCTGGCGTCATGTTTAGTGTCGGTCCCGGTGTTTGTCATTTGTCCTTTGCTCATGTGTTTCACCGAAGATTAGTTTTCTCCTGTGTCTTGGTTTTACTTTTGCTTTTCATTTCTTTCTTTTGTGACTGTTTGCGCTCATTCTTCTCACCTGTGGTTAATTGCTCCCATCTGTATCTTTCTACAAGTGGTCCTTTGTGTTTTTACTGTATAGTTTTTGTCCCTTATGCTTCATTTCCTATATACCTGTCTTGATTATCTATTATTTGGACTACAATAAAGGCTCACATTTTGTTTTTCTTTAACCTGCTTCTGTGTCCTGTCTTGGATGTTTATTAGAGGTGTGATTGGAGGTTTTATGTTGTGTTTGAGTTTTTCTGTTAACAGATTTCTTTTTATTCATTAATCTCAGCTGGTTTTGTTTCTTGTGTATTGTCAGGATCATGCAGTAGTGTGAGTGATGGAGTGAATGAAGAACATTTGATGTTTGTGTTACGGTCTAACACTGGTGGCCATGAAGACTCGAGTGCAAAGCCACAAAACCAAACAGAAGGGAGAACTCAGTGTTTACTCCGGTATCTGACATTTCCATTTCCCTTTCCTTTCTGACATGAGATAGCTGAAAGCATAAATCTCACATCAGATGTGTTGGGAGATGAAATGTGTGTATAAATGTATGTGTCTGCATCTGTGTGTGTATGTAAGCTCTAATAACAGTCCTCTTGTGTCCAGCCAGTTCTGATAACATTCGGTTTCACGTGTTTTGTGGTTTGTGTATGTGCCTGTGTTCATGCTTGTCATTCAGCAGGCCAGCGGGAAATGGGATGTAGAGGAGGGATCCATCTGGTTTCACTCGATGCATGGAATGAATCAAAATTCACTCCACTACCCGAAAAATTGCCTGTATCTCACACGCAGGGAGACAACCGGCCCAGGATGGGAATTTTTAATCAAGACCCAAGCTCCCTTTGATGCAAATTTCATGAAAAGGGTATAGTGATACAGTGTTTCCTTGATTTCATCTCTAAAATACAACATCTGAGGTCCTGATCAGCCTTTCTCCTTCTCACAGATATCAAAAAATGCCAAGTGGTACATAATAAACAATGAAAATTAAAATAAAACATCCAGTCAGCATTTTTTATTTGATTTAAGCATCTTTCATGTCTCTAACATCCTAATGATCAGTTTGGAGTTTCTGTTTCATATTTGCAGTCCTTGGTTATTGTGCATGCCTGATAGTTTCACTTGTTGTCTTCCTTCACACCTTCCTCCCTGGTTGAGCTTTCCTTATGTTCGTAGTTGGTCTCGCTGTGTATGTCATGGTCCCGGGTCTTCGACCCAGCGTTTTGAGTTTTTGTTGTGGACTCATGATTCTTAATTTTGGATTTAAGAGATGGCTTAAGTTCAAGCTCTGTGTTGTTTAGTCTTGATGTTAGTATTTTCTTGTGCTTTTAAGTTTTGTTATCTATATTTTTTGTTCATGGTTTCTTGTTTGATTTTTTTAGTCTCGTCTCTGTGTTTTGCCCTCAGCATCTCCATTGGAACTCAGTTCTGTCTCCCTGTTTGTTTACCTTTCTGTCTTCCCAGTGATATCGATTTCATGTCTTAGTCCTGGCCTCTGTGTTTGCTACTTCCTGTTTTATTTTGATAGTTCCTAGTCCTTTTTGCGTTGTCTCTCTTGTCTCATTGGTCAGCTTTTGTGTCCCTTGGTGTTCCCATCTCTCTAATTACCTGGTGTGTATATATTATTTGAGTCCTCCCTTGTATCGTGTTTTCCCTGTTGATTTGAACATTTGGTTTTCCCCTCTTTGGCTCACTTTTTTTGTACTTTGTTTGAGTTTAGCAAAACCACCTTTTAGTTTATCCCTCATGTTTTGGAGTCCTCCTTTTGGGTCCAGCTCTGCTATCCGCAGAGCCAGCCTTGACAGTGACCTCTTGGTTTTTCTCTGTCACTCTTGTGTCATTTGACTGCTTTTTACAAACATGTGGATCCTTCTCTGCACTTTTCGCTTTTATAAAAGCCCTTTAAAATCTTGTTTTCTTCACTTTCCTTCTTAATGTATATTAAACACACTACTGATATTGATGTTTTTTGTGAATGCTGTGACTGGACATTTATAAATGTATGTGTTACAGTGCCTTGAGCTTTTCTCTGTGCATCCTGTGAGTGAATCTTTTGGTTCTAACCATAAAAATATGCAGTTTCAGGCATTGCAGTTTTGAAGAGCCCAAATTGCCCAGTCTTCTAGTAATTATAAGGTGTGATCGAAATGTTCCAAAAAATCCTCTCATAAAAAAAGAACTATAACCCATACCTGATTTAAATTTGGCTGCTATTCTGCTTGTGTGCATTGCTGCCCTGCTCCCATCACTCTGTGCAATTTTCACTGGCAAATGTTTATGTGCAAATGAGTGAACAGATCCTGTATGCTGGACAGAAAGAAGCAATCACCCTTCCTTTTTAAATGGCAAAATATATCTTTGATACTTTACTTTAGGACATAATTACTGTACAGGTATCATTGTTGGGCTTTCTTTCGTGCTGCAGAAAGAAAAACCATGATTAGTAGCAGTACTCTACCCCAACCTCCTCCCAGCTCCCATAGACTTTCATATATTACTGTCAGTTGACACACGAGGCCAGGAGTTTGCCATCTAAATATAAACATATCTCTTTAGGGATCTACAGTCATGAACTCAGCTTCAGAGAGAGCAGCGTTGGCGCTTGGCTTTGGGCTGCGAGTCAAAATCTAAGAGAGAGGAAGCACATTCTCTGCTGTCTGGGTGAATTAGGGCTCATTTGCTAATGGTGAAGCTCACTTCCCCCCTGGCCAGCTGATGGATAAATCACGCCCTGTGTTGTACTGGAGTGCAGAGAGTGCAGCTGGTCGCGGTGGCTGTTCTCCTCTCCTTTGTTACTGTCTATATTTCTTCTCTATTATTTTCTGCTGTCTCTTTCTTCTTGCTACACTCAGGAGTTGTGAAATAGTTTACAGGGTTAATGATGGAGCGGCAGCTTGGCACGTTGCATTAATGCTGAATAAAAAAAAAACTCCATTAGAGGCTCCTCTGTGAACGGCTGGGTCTTTGATGCAACATTAAGCTGCTGCTGCAGTGAACAGAAGGAGGGCTGTGTAAGAGAGCAAAGCCAGTGTCAGTGTGTCAGTGTGTGCACGCGTGTTGTACTGTTCACTGTGTTCATTAGGCCTCTATTTAATATTTATTAAAATTTTATTTTTTTACAAACTAGCTCCCGTTTTCATAGCTGCAGCCCTGATTTCTGTTATTTCTATATGAATGTTTTACAAATCAGCTGCTTTGTGGAAGGAAAGGGTGGAGACACAAAAAAGGCTTGAATAATCTTAAATGATCAGCCAGGATATTCATGTCTGTAAGCCATTTCTTCTCTTTGTGAAACAAGACAAGCAGTCCTGCTTAATTATTCAAATTAGCTAGAAATAATGTAAACTGTTATTAAATTTTAAAAAATATCAACAAATTTTAGCTGTTTGAAATAATACCTACTAGTAGTAAAAATAGTCACGGTTCCATAGCAAAAACTCCACCATGGTTATGAGGTGAACCAGCAGAATGGATGTTGTTTCCACAACAAAAGTGGTTCAGTCAGGTCTTGTTTTTGTGAACCTAAAAATATTGATCCCAGCATTGTGCTTTGGTACTATAGTGGCTCAGTGTTTCCTGTCTGTGTGGAGCCTTCTCTGGGAGTTCTGCTTTCTTCATTCATCAAAAAATAGCACACTAGAGTAATGTTGTACATCTGGAGCTAGCGCACTCTGGTGTTTAACTCCCTGGTAAAATGAAAGTTAATACATTGAAATTAAAAGAGCAAATGGGATCTATTCCATGGAGAAAGACTAACATAGTAAGAAAATCATCCTTCTGCCCTTACAATATAACCAATATGTGTATTACTTTGTGCAGATGGTGCTAAGCTCAGTCAGAGACTGAATTTAAAAAAAATGGTATTCACTCCAAGTCAGTTCAAATGGGATTTATGTAGCACCAAATCACAAAAACAGTCACCTCAAGGTGCTTTATACTGTAAGGTAAAGATCCTACAATAATACAGAGAAAAGCCCAACAACCACATGACCCCCTATGAGCAAGTGCTTTGGTGAAAGTGGGAAGGAAAAACTCCCCTTTAACAGGAAAAAACCTCAGGTAGAACCAGACTCAGGGAGGGGTGGCCATCTGTCACAACTGGTTGGGGGTGAAGGCACAGGACAAAAGCCATGCACCGTGGTATATAAACAGAGTGAAGAGATCAGAGTGAAGAAGAGACACTCAGTGCATCATGGGAAGTCCCCAGCAGCCTGGGCCTATTGCGGCGTAACTAAGGGAGGGTTCAGGGTCACCTGATCTGTAAGCTTAGTACGATCCAGTTCTTGAAACTGAAGCCAGAGTGCCTTTAACCCACGTTCTTTCTAATGGCCAACAGTTGCAAAAAATAATTCTGATTGTATAGAAATTAATTAGAAAATTAAATTATTGGTCATTGGATTTATGACATCCATAAACACTTCCCAGATAAGTTTATGGTCACAGCTACATGTTATTAGTACTATTTAACTAGCTACTAAACTAGTGCCGTCTCTCACTTGTGTCGATAAGGCAAAGGGAAAAACGTTCAGGATGAGAATATAAAACAGGGCTTACCTAACCAATGGGATGTCGCCTTGTATGCAATTGCTGCAAAAGATGTGGTGAAGCTGCAACTATAATATCATTACTGTGTGTCTTGCTATTTTCATTTGCATCCATCTTTTTTGTCACACCAGCTCTTGGCATTTTAATCCTACCTTGTAAAAGAATAATATATAAAAATCCTAAACGGTTCAGAAAAGACAGAGAGGGTAATTTTTCTTCAAACAAGACTCATCCAAACTTAAAGGTATTTATCTTTTTTTTTTTTATAAACGTAATTCATTGTGTCAGTTTCAGTGGGCAGACTCAGTTTGCCTTAAGAGTCACAGAAACCCAAATTTAAGCACTTTCTTTTATTTAAATACACTCACCTTTTATTTTTTTTTAAAAAAAAAAAGAAAAAAAGAGCACTGGAGCCTTTGAGAATTAACATCATCCATTCACATTAGATACACGCTCACATTAAAGTTAATTTATTTTGAAGCTCTGTGTCAACTAAGCAATGTGCACTGACATTAATACACAGCCAAATGCAAGGCACATTAACATGAATAATGGAACAAGTAGATAACTAAATAAAAAAAGGAAATTGGTTTGGGGGTTGGGAGGGCAACTGAATGTACATTACAGGAGAGGATAGAGCTTCAGGCTCCTGTTTGTGTTTATGTGTAGAATCGGCCTGTGTCTTTGTTCTTATTTGCTCAGTGCCGGCACTGCAAGGCTGTAAAACCACGAGTCCTGCACTATCAACACATTTCACTGACTATAATTAGCATTAAAACTCATCTCACACATATACAGCCAGTTGTTTAACTCAGCCAGCTACTCACGGGGGATACATAAAACTCCTCAGTCCTAATGACAAATCTTATCTCATGAGCTGCGTTACCATCATGGATGATAAATTTAACAAGTTGCACTAAGGGGTGTCAGAAAAGGTGATCTTATCATTTAAAATCATTTAAAATTTACAAAAGCTGCGGAGTCACACAGACCGATGAGCGACAGTCGGACCACCGCTAATCACAAGGGACAAATGTGAAATTGCTGATTGGTGGGTAAGAAGGTTTCTGGCAGTCACTGGTGTGAAATGGTGGTTGCAAAGAGCTAAAAGGTACTGCACCGAAAACCTCCCTGTAAGTACTTTGGTTGCTAGCAGGTTCTTTGGTTGCCTGCAGTCTGCATGGAAAATGCAGACTTGCCTGCAGGCACTTAAACTACTCCACAAAACTGTGAAGTTCAAGAAAAAAACAGGAATGGAGCCGGTTCAATTCAAGAAAAAGTTGATTTCTGAAGTAAGACGACTTTTAATTTGAATGCAAACATTCTACGTTTCTGATTTAACCTGCAGTTTTTCAGTTTTATTACAGCTCAGAGAGTGAAGAGTGAGTGTTTGGGCAGATGCAGCAGTCTGCCGGCTGAGATCTTCCTGTTTTTAGTGGCAAGACACTTCATGAACACCTTAGTTTGGACTCCACATCTGGATCTGAGTATGAGAGCACCAAAACTGCATGCAAGAAATAAAAAAGATGCTTTACCCCTTGAAACTTTGAGCAAACAGATCACTGATGGTAGAGAAAGATTTGCTCAGAAGAGAACTTCTGACATGCTTGAAGCACATCCGCTGCATTTTCCATTCACCACAGAAGCAAACACAAACAAAGCAGGAGACGCGTCAAAGGCAGTACTCCAGAGAGTATTGCCTGCCAACACATGCACAGAAACACAAACACACACACATGAACATGTATTTGTTTATCCCAGCAGGAGCCATGCTCTGAAGCTGTGTAGCTCATGTAGTTTCTCTGCGCCCCACAGCCGTAACAACATATGGAGCTACGTTTGCCAGCCAACGTGGAGCATATCATTAAACAGCATTATTAACATCACGTACAGCAGTGGGGTGTCAATGAGAGGCACGGTTCACGCAGGCTGATTGCGCCATTAATAATTTTTTTTTGCCAGCAATTTGTTTCATGCAGTCGCTTTGGCGTTTTTGTGCTGGAGGTTAGATGATAAATCCGCCTTAGTCATCTCAAAAATTGACTAATTGGTTTTTGGTGTGTGGGAGGTTTGTATGTGTGTGTGTTTGTGTGCTGTCGTGTTGTTAAGCCAAGGCAGCAGGTGGAACAGCAGGTAGTCACATCAAAGTCATTTGAATCACACGAATGCAAACCTGCCATTTTTGCATTTTATTGGCCGATTTTGACTTTGCTGATAACAACAATGCCAGTTTGAACTCCTGTAATTACATTGTAATGAGTCCAATTTTTAAATTACTATCTCTAGAATGTGTAGCAAAAAATTTGGCGATATCTGCGGATCAGTCCTGCTCAAAACAATAGCTGGTAATACCTCAAATGTCATTATAATTCATCCAGTTTGTGGTAGAAGTTCACAGCACGTTGTATTATTTTTGTTATCCTCATTGGTCTCCAGATCTTTGGCATGGTCTTCTAGAATAATCTTGAAGGTTCATAATGTCTTTTCACTAATCAGTGAGTAACGTCACTCTTTTATAATTCCAAAGAAATTTGCTTGAAAACGTGAAAGTTCTTTTTCAGCTGTTTGGATTCATTTCTCGATTTTGGAAATGAACGATTTAAAACAACCTAAAACCTCCAGGTGAGCAGAGTGTCGTTGTATGTGCTTTTTCACTAAAATTATCATCTGCTCTCTTCTCCTGCACCAAGAAGATCTGACAAGTTACCACTTAAGTGGTGCTTAAATGACACGTTTAAATGAGAACAGAGCAAACCCTGTCCCCAGCATGTGTGCAGTATGTATGTTTAGAGTGGATTGTAATCTATGTGGAAATGTCCGTTTGAGTCATTTGGCTCAGTGCTAACGGTCCCTTAATGGGTGGGTGAGATTGCCTCTAGACAGATCTGATAGATGAAGGCTATTACAGGGCCACCAATTACTTCAGGGTTATGGAGACAGAAACAGTAACACAATGCAGAGAGTGTGAAGAAAGACAAAAATCTTAATCACAGTTAGTGTAATTGGAAAAAATGACTGCACTAATTGCAGCGTAATTTTTCTTAGTGACGCTGCTACAAGGTGAGCAGGACCTCGTTACAAGAAATACAAATGGACAAGAAAGCAAGCGGTAGGGTAGTACACAAGGAGCACTCTGCAGACGTGCATGCAGACAACTGAACTAGACCACACCTGCTTTTAAATAGAAAACCATCTGTGTATAGTAGGAGTTCAAATATCCAAACAAGACACGTTTCTTCTTTTCTTTTTTCTTTTTTTTAATTCGAAGGAACTTAATAAGAAGAAATTAAGACTGTAAAAGGAGGGTGTCATGTTTTGTGATTTATGACCCAAATGGATACTCTGGAAATAGACTGTATTTAACAAGGTGTTTACAAATCCCAGAAAGCAAGGCAAAAACAGCTGTGGACACAGCTGGGGAAAACACAGGTGCATAGAATCAAGGAGATGATTCAAGGGGAAATTAAACTAAATCCAAGACACAGATGACAGCTATTATAAAACAGGAAGTCAAATCAATAGGTAAACAATAAGATTTAACATAAGGCAACTGACATAGTAGATGGAAACAGAAAACACTCAGGAAACAAAATCACTCTTAATACAAACACAAACTGGACTCAGAATATTAAAGAGTATACATCAGAATGAAAATGTAAACGATACACAAGCTAAAAACCAGGGACGTTCCTGGCCTCTAATTTCTTGGTCGACTAACCAACTAGTCTGAAACTAAGAAACACTCAGATATTAAGTTACATTTGAGAACTGTTTAATGAAAAAAAATAATAACAAAGGCATTTTAAACCATTAATCACGTTCTTCAATAATAAATCATGCTGCTTGAACGTGCGGCACCTCGCACTATTAACACGTTACACTCCAGATAGACAACGCAGGAAAAAACCACTTTAAACAAACCAATGTTAAATATGAATGAAAACATGTTACTACAAAAGATGCTCACATATTACTAAAATATGACAAATTAACATCTGAAAAACTGATAAAGTGCAACTGAAAAGTGTGGCGTGTTGCAGTATGAACGATGCACGCTGTTCGAAAATTTGTGAAAACCACAATAAAAGTTCAAATCTAAAGTAACAAATAACAGCCATTTTCTTCTGCTTAACTGATGTCGGGTCGCGGGGCCAGCGGCAGGGAGGCTCAGACCTCCCTCTCGCCACCTCCTTCAGTTTATCCGGGGAAACATCGAGCTTTTCCCAGGCCAGCCGATAGATGTAATCTCTCCAGCGTGTCCCGGGTCTAAAATCCAAAGACTACTAATAATACTAAATAGACGGTCATTTAGAATCCAAATCCAGATCCAAAAGAACAACATCTACACCCTGGATCCAAGGATGTTGACCCTTAGATCCTTGGACCCGGGAGGACGAGGGTGAGCTTCAGGGCTGAAGAGCTACAAGATTCAAGATTCAACATTCTTTATTTGTCACATGCATAGTTATACAAGTACAACACGCAGTGAAATGTATCCTGACATGCTCCTCGACTGTGCAAAAGGGGAGAGAAGAACATTAAGTGAATATATACATGGGGGACACTATGTGCAGCAAGTGGATGAATTATGTACAAAGTGGCATTTTATGCAGTAAGTATTATGTGCAGTAGTAGCATTGTATGCAGCAAGCAGGTGAAATCTGTACATTAAAAGAATTAAATAAGAACAGACAATCTGAACATTTTACAAAATAGACAATCTGAACATTTTTAAAATTAAAATTTTTTTTGAAATGTACATTGTGCCGGTGGGTGTTAGAGTGTCTAGAAGAGAGTCATGTCTTAGTCACTTATGGATGCTGTGAGAGGGCGGGTGTGTGTGTGTGTGTGTGTGTGTGTGTGTGGGTGTGGGATGCGGCATGTTATGGTTTAGGGCCCGGATGGCTTGGGGATAGAAGCTCCTCTTGAGTCTCTCTGTTCTTGCCCGGATGGTGCGGAACCTTCTGCTGGATTGCAGAAGTTGGAACAGTTTGTTGCCAGGATGGGACGGGTCCTTCAGTATCTGTGCTGCTGTAGTCCAGCATCTCCTGGTGTGGGTGTCCTGAAGGGGGGGGGGGCAATCCTGCAGCAGCGTTCTGCTGTACGGATCACTCTCTGAAGAGCTTTTTGGTCCTTAAACCAGCTGTTCCAAAACCAGGATGTGATGTTCTGTGTGAGGATGCTCTCCACCTGCATAGAAAGTCCTGAGGATCGCTGGCGAGACCCTGAACTTCCTCAGTTGTCGGAGGTGATACAGGCGCTGCCTAGCCTTTTTGGTCTGGACCTGAATGTGGGCAGACCATGTCAGGTCTGAGGAGATGTGGACACCGTGATACTTGAAGGACTGCACCCTC
>VUQG01038307.1:0-10471 GCA_015106755.1 Etia nguti
CAGGGCTTAAATACTCACAGGAGCAATCAGGGAATGGGAGACAGGAGGGGAACACAGCTGGGAGAAATCAGAGCTGACGAGACAAGGAAGCAAAGCAGAATACACAGACCTTCAAAGTAAAACAGGAAGTGCACAGAGACAGCCTGGAGGGAGAAAGAGAACATGGAGGAGCACATGACGGGATGAGGAAAACACAGAACCCAAGGAGTGGGAACACGGCGCCAGAACTAAAATCACAATATAAACACAGACACACAGAGGGCAACTACATGAGGGGAACCTATTAAATACTCAGGGAACTAAACAGTAGACACTATAGGATAAACTAGGACTAACAAAGTGAACTTTGAACATAAACCATAATACAAAGACACAAGAAAACTCAAAACACTGGGTCGAGAGCCCCAGGATCCTGACATTATCTGCCTTTAAAAGCAGGGTCAGACAGTCCCCAGCTTTTATTACGCTGCCTTGATGACATCAAACAGTGGATGTCCTTAAATTTTCTAAATATAAACGAAAATAAAACTGAAGTTGTCATTTTCGGCAACTTTGTTAATAATCATGTCGATAGCGCTCTGGGCCCTCTTTCCTTAAACTTTTACTTTTTGTTTTTAAGTCACTTAACGCCCGAGCCCTTTCTTACCTGTCTGAGCTACTTTCTGTTTATGCTCCAGGAAAAACCATGAGGTCTAGCTCAAAATTAATGCTATCCATCCAACAGACTAATCTCAAATCTCGTGGCGATAGAGCCTTCTCTGTGGCAGGTCCCAGACTTTGGAATAATGCTCCCCTAAATATTAGATCTGCACAAACACTTGATATATTTAAATCGCTACTAAAGCAATATTTTTATGCCCTGGCTTTTAACACACTATGACCCAAGCATTTTGGTCTTATTTAATAGTCTTAGTTATTGGTTTAATTCTCTTATTGTCCTATCATAGTTTTATATTGGGGTTTTTTTTTTATGGCATTTTTATATTGTTAAGCACTTTGTGCAGCATCGTCTGTCTGGAAATGTGCTATATAAATAAATTTGACCTTGACCTTGACCTTGACAAAAATAAACTTGATGGAAGACACAGATGGAGATGAAGGCTAAACAACAGGAACACAAGGGAGAAAGGATAACCTGAAGCTCTGAACTATAAGCAATAATAACCAAAAAAACAAAAACTAGACTGCAAAAGGTAGCAAAACTATAACTAACAAAACCTAAGAATAAAAAGATGGCAAAACCCAACAGGGAATAGCAACTAGAACAACAAACTCCATAAAGAATAAGTAAACCAAAAGTCAAGCATAACAGACCCTAAAAGTTATTAACATGACACCCATTCACTTTTTATATACCACCGTGCATGCCATTAAATTTTTGTCCTCTCCACAGACAGCTCCTCCCTCCCTAAACCTGTTTTTGCCCGAGGTTTCTTCCTGTTTAAAGAGAGTTTTTCCTCCCCACTTTCACAAAGTCTTACTTATAGGGGTTCATTTGATACTGTAGGGTGTTTACCTTACTGCAGGGGTGTCGAACTCCAGGCCTCGAGGGCCAGTGTCCTGCAGGTTTTAGATATCACCCTGAGTCAACACACCTGAATCAAATGATTAGTTCATTACCAGGCCTCTGGAGAACTTCAAGACATGTTGAGGAGGTAATTTAGCCATTTAAATCAGCTGTGTGGGATCAAGAACACATCTAAAACCTGCAGGACTCTCGAGGCCTGGAGTTTGACACCTGTGCCTTACAGTATAAAGTGCCTGAAGTGATTTTTTGTACAGCACCAACTCACAACAACAAACTTGAATGTATTTGAATTGAATTGGATAAGCAAAAGAAATTGAATTGAACTTAACTGGGGGATTACTGCAAGTCAGATTCCTGTCATGAGGTAATATTAGTTCATTGTGATGAAAATCAACCAAAGTAGCACATTTGCAGATAAATGACTTGTTCTTTTCCTATTGCAGCTTTGAGAACCTTAATCCCTTTTGCAGTGAGTCAGTATTTTACTGCCACTTGGCATTTTGAACACTCCATTTCTTTCTCTTCAGAACATACTGAAACCTTAAATTACTGATTTTTCTCTTCGTTAGTCATGCATGCATAATTTGAAGAAACACAGGTCCATTTACAAGACTGGTGCCAATGATTGCACTGGCAGGGTTTAAGAACTGATTTAAATTACTCCTCCAATAACTTCTTTTTCATAATCAATTGTTCAAATCAGGGTCCTGAGGGGACCGGAGCATACCTCAGCTGTCATACCAGCCGAAGTAGGCTGCACCCGGGATAGGTCGCCAGTATATAGCAAGGCTACAGAGAAACAGAAAACCACCCACACATACACACCTACTGCCAATATAGAATCACCAGTTAAACTAACAAGTACGTATTGGGACGGTGGGAGGAAACCTGAGACACAGGCAACAGTGCTAACTACTGCACCACCTTGGTTTGAGAAATTTGTGTGAACAAATGCATTAAAACATTATTTGACTTTACCTTTTCCTTTTCTTACTGTGACAATGAACTGTAGTGTGTAATATCAATTTCAAACACAGAGTCCACAAAGATGAACTAAACATGGAAATACTGCTGTTCAACAGCTTCTTAATTCAAATTTCCAATCAACGAATCACGGAGAAGCAACGGAGTACTTTTAAACACGTAGACATGGTAAAGACAACCTGCTTAAGTTCAAAACAAGATGCGGCTAAAAGGACTTAAGTGACTTTGAATGGCATGGATGTTTTTGCCAGATGGGTTGCTTTCAGTATTTGAGATACTGCTGATCTACTGGGATTTTACCCACACAATCATCTCTAGGGTTTACATAGACTAGTCTGAAAAGGAGAAAATATCCAGCAAGCCACAGTTCTCTAGTCAAAAAGTGCTTTGTTGATGCTAGAGGTCGGAGGAGAATGGCCAGGCTGCTTTGAGCTTACAGAAAGGCAACAGTAACTCAAATCAGTTCAATTCAGTTTTCTTTATATAGCACCAAATGACAACAGCTGGTAACCTCAAGGTACTTTACACTGTAAGGTAAAGACGTTACAATAATACAGAGAAAACTGAAGTAATGAATTGACTGCACTTGGCAACAGTGGGAAGGAAAAAACTCCCTTTTAACAGGAAGAAACCTCCAGCAAAACCAGGCTCAGGGAGGGGCAGCTGCTGTTTTACTTAAATAACCACTAAAATCAAAATCTGCAGAAGAACATCTCTAAACTGAAAACGTGTCAAAGCTCAAAGCCGATTTGCTTTTCTCAATGATTGAAGCCCGTGGTTGTGTAATCATATTTTCATGACAGACTTTGGCCCGTTTGTACCAACTGAGCATTTTTTAAATGTCACAGTTTTCTTACTACAGACAATATCCATCCCTTTATAACCACAAGGTACCCATCTTCCGATGGCTGTTTTAGGCAGGATAACGCTCCCCGTCACAAAGCTCAAATCACCTCAAACTGATTTCTTGAACATGACATTGAGTTCCCTGTACACAGATGGCCTCCACTGTCACCAGATGTCAATCGAAATACCTTTCTATCCAAAAATCTTGGAACGGAAGATTTGCATCACATAGTTGCTGCAGCAAATCTTCAGCAACCATGTCAATATGAGCTAAAATCTCTTAGGAACGTTTCCAGCACCTTGTTGAATCTGAGCTACAACGAATTAAGACAGTTTGAATGCAAAAGAGGGGTCCAACCCAGTATTACCAAGGTGTTCCTAATAAGGTGGCCAATGATGAGTGTGTGTTTTTATGCTTTTTGTGCTTACACTTTTTTGTTTCGTGCTCAGTAATCAGTTTTCATTTATTCCTTTTGGCAATTCATAGGAATTTTTATATTTTTACCTTTGTTTTACGTTGAGGGCCAAGCTGAATCCCATAAATGTTCTTAAAGAAGAGATTTAAAAAGCGGAAAAGCACAAGAAAGTAAAAATGTTATATACTTCACTCCCATTATGTCATATACAAGACTTGATGCACCATTTCCTGTTAAATTACAGTGTAATCTGGTACATCTCAGAACAGCTATTTATAACTGTAAAATATTAAAGCACCGTGCAATATAGAATATACATTTTAATAAGGATAATATAATGTGTTTGGCTGCCATTATACCATTATGTAAGTGTTCCTGCTGTAATCTCCATCTACAGTATATTGTTGGTTGCTTGTACTCATAAAACCTAAACATGAACAGTCTAATGAGTGTTTGCACTCATCAGCCACACTTCCTCCAGTGACGGCAATATTTTACGCCAAGCTTTTAATTTTATTAACTATGCTCTAAAAAATGTCGTGTGACTTCTCCATTAGATTACACAGTTGATGCTTGTTGACATTTTGTGCTGTTTAACTGTATTCATAAAGAGCAGCACACTGCTGTACATGATTTCAGCTGCAGTTTGGTGCGGTGTATGTAAGCTTGGAAACGAAAGAGACAAAAGTTTTGGTCAGCAAATATGTTTATCGGCTCGAGTGCAAAAACAACTTGGAGGAGAGCATCACTCTTACTCATGCTCATATTCACTACGACTGCCGCTTTTCAAAGCACATCAGTCATCCCGACATGTCTCACACCCATGTTTGCTGGCAGATGTACACGTCAGCTGCTCTTTTATAAACATGAAAGCCTTTCTCTTCCCTGTCAGGCTACAGACGTCAACTTACAGGCCTGTTGTTTTCAGTGTCTTTTTCTTTCTTTCTTTCTTCCTTTTTAATTGTCAAGTTTTATAACACACCAGTTGTTGGTTAAATTTGCTTTATTCACTAATCTAAATAGTGTGTGCCTTTTATAGTCTAAATCTACAGAAGATGGCACATGCAATGAGTTATTCATAAAAGCCAGCAATATTTTTGCCGACAATAAAACCACTTTAGTATCATTATTGTTGGTATTATGCATCGCACGTGCATGCAGATTTGTTTTTGCGTGCACGTGTGACAGGATTGCCCCAAGTGTGACAGGATTTCAGTGCATCTTCCCCGCGTGTCACTGTTTAGCACAGCTGCATAAACCTCCTCTCAGGGGAGAAGCCCTATTTTCTCTTTGCGCTCCTGTGGGTTGGTTCACTTTGACTCTGCCTATTGTTGGGAGCAGATTTCTCCCCTCTCTTGTCTCTTGGTGTTACACTCTGATCAAAGCTTGGCAAGAATAGCGTTGTCACCCATAGCAAATCTGCTTAGACAAAAGTGCAGCAGAGGAAAAGTTGGGTCAAATTACGAGGCTCCTTGAGGATTGTCACCTTCATTATTAAATGCAAAGAGATTCTGCATATTGTATTGGGAGTAACTAATTTGTTATTGGTGTTAATGTATGCTATTTATTACACACGTTTTTGGGCTTTTATTGTCCTTTATTGTGAAAAGTTTCCCACTGCTCCTGATTCCTTTTTTATTGCACCATATGTTTCTCTTTCCATCCCACAAGTGACAGATATTAGCTTCCAAAAGAAGACTTGGCCCAAACGTGTGCATAGAAACGTGCTTAGGAATTAGGAATGATTTGTTCATCATAGACTGTAAATTAAAGATGGTATAGCCACCGTGATATCATCAACTGGGTTGTGAAGTCACATTTTGAAGCCTCAGTTTAGCATTAGGGCAGTCACCATTTTGTTTGTTGGAGTCAGAAGTCACCAAATCTAAAATGAGAATTTTGTCATCAGCATCCGTAGACCATATGTGGTGCATCATAACATCACTCGCCCTAACCCAGTGGTGTTAATGTGAATGTGAATGGTCGTCTCTCTCTTTGTTAGCCTGTGATAGAGTGGCAACCTCTCAAAGGCCTTTTGCCTTGTGAAAGTTGGGATAGGCTCCATCTCCCTCCACGACCCTGAATTGGATAAGCAGAAGAGGATGGTTGGTTGGTTGGTAGTGACTGCGGCTGCTCTGCCTTGGCAGAAGGGAATCGCAAGATTACAAAAACTAACTTTTATCTAGACTAATGGATCAATAATTTTAGGAGTGCTAACTTTAAGCGGTCTGTAAAATGTATAGATTGTATATTCTGAATTTGAATAGGCTGGGGAATCTTGTGATGAATGCTGATATTGTGAATAAAAAATGACCTCACCACCCCACGCTACTGCAGTTGTTCTTGTTAATGGGTGGGTTTGTTTGTGCTGTAAGACACACAACTAATGCTTATCCCACAATATGTTAATACAGCAGTAGCATATATGCAGTTTTTTTTTTTTTTTTTTAAAGTGACAATCTTTTTAAAGAAGAGAGAGAGAATGAACAGCTGACCAGGCTGGTCCAGTGTCCTGGAGTAGTACACATCCCTGCTGTCTCCTCTGACAACAAAAGAAAAACAGATGCAAAACATCAGAAGTACCCTCACATACCTCTGCCAGTGACAACTTGTCTTTGCCAATGTTACAACGCAGCCACCAGCACCTGTGTGCCTAGCTTTATATTTTCCTCCCTCTTTGATATAGATCCTTCGGTCTTTGCCTTGTCTTTTACTGTCCTTTTCTCCCTGCTTCTTGAGTCCTGTCTCCATCTCTCTAAGAACATCGTAACTGGCTCTTCAATTGTTTGTTGAACACATTTGGCATTGCAGCGGAATGAAATATTTGATGGAAAATAGCAGGTAATAATTTGTTGCCCGGAGCATTTTAGAAACCACTGGGCATTTTAATTCATTAGAGCTCAAGTGAACAAAAATCAGATGTGCTATTTATGAAACATGAATCATGTTTCTTGCTCATTTTGACTGGGTTGCTAAGGGTCCTTACAAACAAACAAAAAAGCAAAACAAAAAAAAACAAAAATCCAGTTCCATCTGATTTGTCACATCATTTGGGGACTTTTTAATGTCAGAAAAACAGAGAAAATGTATTGCCTCCTCTCACGCCATGCCACGTTCTCGCTGACATTTGGTTCCCTGAGCGTTTGGCCAGAGATCCTAGTATTAGTCTTGAATAAAAGATGAAGTGAGCTCTGAGACTTCCCCAGCAGCCGCTGACAATATTATTTGGAAGCTGGTATTTATCTGCTTAATATTTAATTGGATAAATAAATGGATTCTTTTCAAAAAGTGTTGCACTACCTGCACATCTGCCTTGATCCTGGTAAGAGCTAATGATAAAAGGTGTTTAATGTATCTAATGTAAGTATTTAGTATTCCTTTAAACATTGTCTTATTTAGTGTATAAATTATGTGTGTAGTCAGACTTATACTGCTTTGTTTGCTGGAAAGATGAGATTTATTGAAAAGTATACAAGGCAAAAACTGCAAAGTTTGTTTTTTCACTTTCTTTTACTTTCAGTTGCACTAAAAATGCTTTCACAGTATCTACTTAAAAAGCTACAAAAAGCTTATGCTAGTCTTCTTTCTTTTCTATGTTGTGCTATGTCTAATTCCCTTTCATCTCTAAAATGAAGGCTAAGCCACAATAGCCACATGAATGTGTCTAATGGCCGGTTAAATTAACTGCTATTGTCCTTTAAGTCTGTTTAATATTTTATGCCTAGCTTTAGCCCCAGGCATTAGCAGACTACTCCAGCTAACTAAAAGTGATTTGGCAATCATAAACTAGAATCCTTTCTAGTTTTTCCAGCTGTATTTTTGTTCAGTGATGTGCTGTTACAGTTGTTACACCTTTAGTTTTACAGTTAAAAGCTCTTGTTGCTGCACCACCACTTTTCATATGTTACATATCTTGTATTGTATTGTGTAAATTTAATCAGGTATTTAAATAATGTCCTAAAAATAATATATTAATAATGTTCGTCCTGCACCTGCCTTTGCAAAGAACGCTGTTGCATGCAGAATACATGCATACAGTGAGGACACACTGTTTGCCTTGAACTTTGACCTTCTTGTTGTAAGGTTTAGCTTCCACTGAGATTTGTGGGTCAGAAAAGCTCAACTCGCCTTTATTCTGTAGCCAGATGCAGTAGGACTTTCTGGTATTCTTGGAATGCATTTCACATACTGGACACTAAATCACATTTTTCTGGAATACTAAATGCTATGTTAGTGGGTCTAGAAATGCACCTAGAATCTATTGATTTGCCACATTGATTCAGTTTGTTTTCTGCTGCATCAATGCATGCATCCTTCTGCTGCAATGAAAACACAAAAGACGACTGCAGTTCTCCAGGATGAAAGTGACAAGTGGCATCATGATTGATGATTACATCCGTGAAATGACCCATGAGGAGATGTGCTATGAACAGCCAAATGATCTAATTACAAGCTATGGTTCATCACCAGTAATCACAGCATATGGAGAGAATCACTCAGAGGCAGGCTGTCAGATTTTATCCTGCAGAGGGTTGCTTGTAGTTGTGGGAGGATGAAAGTTTGCACGGTTGGGAAGTAGATAACAATAACCAAAGGCCAAATGCATGATCCAATATTTTGATAAATATTGTATTGAACAGAGGCTACATCATACAAACATAAGCGACTTTCAAAGGATGCACAGAGTTCAAAGATGCATCATTTTCAGAGACAAGCAGCTGTAGCAACTGACCTAGCTAAGCAATATGTGAAAACTTGACAAAAAGTTGAATTATACATGAAGCAAGTGATTAGCTACATGGAAGGTGTTCCTCTGAAATATTTCACCCCCTCAGCACTATGCTGAAGATCACTGGTGATGCAAATTCAAATCCAGCCCAGTCTTTTTTATCGTTCTTAAAATAGCAAAGGGCTCAGGGCTCTGATTAAAGAATCTTGGAGCCACCATCAGGTTTCTCAAATCACCAGACCTCGCTGACCTCATTAACTCTGAAGCCCATCAAAACACAAATGAGATTCAGCATTGATTTTGAGACAGCCCATTAAAGTAGAGTACTGGTGAGAGGACAAAGGTTGTACAGGTGAACAAAGGGAATCTACACAGTAGTTCCTGTAAAAATAGCTCTTGTGTACAGATGTAGCTTAAAAAGCTTTCGCTCAGTTTACCAGCTCCCACAAAACACTTTATATATGTCCCCTTCTTCTGTCAAAAGGGTTTAGGATAGGCAGTGTTTAGGAGTAACGGAATACATGTACCAGCGTTACGTATTTAAAATGCAAAATATGAGTAACTGTATTCCGTTACAGCAGGGGTGTCGAAGTCCAGGCCTCGAGGGCCGGTGTCCTGCAGGTTTTAGAGCTCACCCTGGGTCAACACACCTGAATCAAATGATTAGTTCATTACCAGACCTCTGGAAAACTTCAAGACATGTTGAGGAGGTAATTTAGCCATTTAAATCAGCTGTGATGGATGAAGGACACATCTAAAACCTGCAGAACACCAGCCCTGGAGGCCTGGAGTTCGACACCTGTGCGTTACAGTTACCGTTTAAATAGGTGGTAATCAGAATACAGTTACTTTGTTGAAATAAATAGAATACACGGCGGTCATTTCCGGTTTCATATGTTAGGCTATCCCCTCTCTATGCCTTCTCCAATTTTGATGATTAAATGCAATCAAGCACAGGTTTAGCTCAGTTGGATGAACATGTTGTCATATATCGCATGGCTGAGAGCGGCCGGCTCAAGTACAACTTGTGGTTGTTTTTCTTTTTCTTTTTTTTTCTTCTTTTTTTAAACTCAATTTCCATCTGGGATTAATACAGTTTCTCTGATTCTGATTGCTGGAAACCCAAACAAAACATGCAATAAGAGGCTCTAATGTAAGCGTCCTGTTAATGTTGGTGGCGTCAGTTACACAATGGACCAGACCCACGAGCAGGAATGCATTTCCGACACCACTTCATAAGAAGAATGGGATGGGCGAAACATCAGTATCTTCGATGTACTATTGCTGTGTGATTTTTATTACTATTAATGATACCCTGAGGTACCCCTGAGCAAGGTACCGTCCCTACACGCTGCTCCCCGGGCGCCCAATGGCAGCCCACTGCTTCACTGAGTGAATGGGTTAAATGCAGAGAGGAATTTCCCCACGGGGATCAATAAAGTATACATTATAATAAAGTATACATTATTAAGGCTACTCGCCACCAAGCTAACATTGTTAGCTGGCGTTAGCTGAGGTTAGTTCATAGACTGCAGACTGTTAGGCCGTTTCTAAATACTCATGTACGCGAGTCCGTACTCGCGTTTTTGCTAGTCCAGACTTTGTAAGTTCACACAGGGAGTCCGTGGATTACTGCCATCCCCTCCTAATTTAACTGTGATTGATATTTGCAATGGAAATTACACATGACATAAAAAATTAAACATGATGTAGTAGATTTCTTTAAGAAAAAAAAAGATAATTTGAACTGATTTGAACTAATCTGAATTGACCAAATACTTAATCTGATCATTTTTGATCAGATCATCTCTAGTATTAATATGCTGTTTTAAGACATTAAGGGACCGCATTAACAACCTGCTAGCTGCAAATAATCATGTGCAGTTCCACATGATTATTAACAGACAAAAAGAAAACATATTTATGATACAGAAATAGTTTTCTATACGAGATCACTGGAAAAAGTGC
>VUQG01038321.1:0-10619 GCA_015106755.1 Etia nguti
ACACACCCCTGAACCAAATAAGTTTATCTTGGTCTCATCAGAACACAGGTAATCCATGTCCTTAGTCTGCTTGTCTTCAGCAAACTGTTTGCAGGCTTTCTTGTGCATTATCTTTAGAAGAGGCTTCCTTCTGGGACGACAGCCATGTGATGATGTGTGTGGCATATGGTCTGAGCACTGACAGGCTGACCCTCCACGCCTTCAATATTTGCAGCAATGCTGGCAGCATTCATACATCTATTTTCAAAAGACAACCTCTGGATATGACGCTGAGCATGTGCAGTCAACTTCTTTGGTCAACCATGGCGAGGTTTGTTCTGAGTGGAACTTGTCGTGTTAAACTGCTGTACGGTCTTGGTCACCGTGCTGCAGCTCAGTTTCAGGGTGTTGGCAATATTCTTATAGCCTAGGCCATCTTTATGTAGAGTAACAATTCTTTTTTTCAGATCTTCAGAGAATACTTTGCCATAATGTACCATGTTAAACTTCCAGTGACCAGTATGAGAGAGTGTGAGAGCAATTACACCAAATACAACACACCTTCTCCCCATTTGCACCTGACACATTGTAACACTAACGAGTCACATGACACCAGAAGGGAAAATGGCCTTGGGCACAATTTGGATATTTTCACCTATTTGTATATACATATATACACACACATATATATACACACACACACACACATATATATATATATATGTATATATATATACACACATATTTTAACAAAAAACTTCTCATAATTTACCTTTTTTTTTTTTTCTTTTCAAATTAAATGCTATTTTGTGCACTTACTCATGTTCATGTTGCCCCACAGAGGACAAAAGTGAACTGCTGGGTCTCATGAGGATGTTCACTGAATGATTCTAGGGATAAGTGTCTATATCTCTTCTTGTCTGCTCATACCTGCGGTTGCTTCTTTGAGGAAACTTGCAGTTGTGACTCCACAAAGTCTAGCTCGTCAGAGAGGAGATGCTGATTTTCTATCCTCTGGCGACACCTTCAGGAGAGAGAAAGAAAGAAAATTGCTACTAAGTACACACTCATCCACCCATTCTTTTCTGCTTATCCAAACTCATGGCCGTGAGGGGGATAGCACTCTATCTTTATTACTTTATTATAACTTCACCTCTCATTTTTCTTTTCTTCACTCATAGAGCTCCTTTGTGCTTTGCTCAACAGTGAGACCTTAGAAGATAATGACACAGCTTTCTTTCTTTCTTTCCCACAAGGCTCTGGCGGTACCATCTTTGGCGATGAAGGCACCACACCATCTCCTGGTTTGAAAGCCCTCTCTTTACCAACTTCATGTGTATCCTCCTCACTAGAATCATTCATTTGTATGACCCGGGTGCGTTTAGTTTTCATCTCGGCTCTCTGTTCTGGTGGAGGCTGAGCTCTGGTTTTTGTGCTGCCTCTTGCTATGGCGTTGTGCAGGAAAACGCGGCGCCTGGTGGCATACTGCCTTCTCCCGTCCACAAACGAGGCCTCAGGCAGAAGGTCAAGATCTTCAGCGTCTTCCTCACTGGTGCCCACCTCCTCCACATCACTGCCCACTACAAAGCTGTCCTCTTCATACGTCTCATCCATCTCAGGCACCTGTTTCCACACGTTAAGAACGTGGCATCCTTAATTAGACTACCAGTCATCAAAGCCACTTACATTTTTAAAAATACACAAAGCAACAAAATACTATTTATTTATTAGTATACCTGGGAAAAGATGTCCATGTTGTGATTTCTTCTGTTGGAAATTTTGAATTTGCCCTGGACTGCAGGGCTTCTCACTGACTTCAGGTACACCCCATGCATCTCTGAGTCTGACAAAGAGGAGAACAGACAGAGCCAAAGTGTAAATATCACAGCATGACTCACTCAGCCTCCTATCACACTGAAAAGCTCAGAGGGAGAGAATTCAGTTAAAAGAAAAGAAAAGAAAAAAATGTGTTTTACCATTCAGGCCCTGAGAGAACTGTGTGTTGTCGACCACAAAACCGTCGAGAGACTGATTCTGTTCTTCTCCATCCTCCTCATCAGACGAGACCTCTACCCCTTCCTCGACCTCTGACAGCTGTGCTTCTTCATCTAAGAACTGACGCCCTTTTCGGCATTTGGCGCGCTGACAGAGGAAGGATGGAAAATGTCAGGGATGACGGATGCTGAAGGTGCAAGTCGCAGATTTTTAATGACTTGACTTTTTTATGAAATGAGAAACGGATCATGATGTCGTGTAACGATCTTATTTTTGTCATATAATTGATCTTTAAAAATGTTGGATGTAGTGTAACCAGTAAAATGAAAACACTGAACACTAATAAACGAATAAAAAAATGTGAATTTTGAGCTTCCTTTAATTTTGCTGAGGTTTATTGTGAGTTTCAGCTCACTCATCACTCTCACTGCTTTCAGGACACAGCAGGCAGCTGTTTTAAGAAGCTCTAAGACCCTCTCAGCTTTAAAACCTCAGCACCAAACTACAGACAGGCACATGCAGAGACTGGTAAGAACGGCAGAACACCTAAATAGCCACATATCTGCCTAAGGAGCTGGTAGTGAACCGTAGAAATGATGATGAGTGTACACTACTGTGCTCATTTCATTATATTTGCTAGGAAATGGGAAACAGTTTCAGCAAACACACATGGAAATGCAGCATATAAGGCAAAAACAGAGTTTGTACAATTCTAATGAGGTTGGAAGTCCATATTTGGTGTGACCACCTTTCTCTTCAACATAGCCTAAACTCTCTTGGCAAGCTTTTTGATCATTTCTTTAAGTAGTCTTCAGGAATAGATCTCCAGGCTTCTTAATTGATATTCAAAGCTCTTCTTTAGGTGTTGGCTGTCTTCTGTTTTGCTCTGTTAAGATGATCCCACACTGCTTCAATAATTTTGAGGTTCGGGCTCTGGGGAGGCTGCAGATGGCTGCAGACCACCACTGCTGTACCTGTCTCCTGATCTCCTATGTACATATAAATGATTTGATCCAAAAATTTTAAATTTGGATCCAACACTTCAAAAGGCCCATTGCCACAAATTTTCAGTCCAATTCCTGTGTAATTTGGCCACTTTCTTCCATTTTTTTAAGGAAACACTGCACACCATGCCAAGATATGCTAAGTTCCCAGCTAAAAGCTCATTAGGAATCACCTTGTTGGTGCAAAAATACTATTTCATACCTGTCAACTAAAGAATTAAGGAGCACATTATCTTTTTTGCCATAGGATGCTAGTAACAAAGTGCCTAAAGACATAGTGCCCCCCCCCCCAAAAAAGAAATCCTCTGAAAATGGTCAGGTAAAAGGAGTGGACTGAAAATTAGTGAAAAAATAGCCTTTTAAAGACCATCACAAAAGTCTGGAGAACTGATGCTCAAGACCATCCGTCCATCCACAAATGGCATGGGGCAAAAGGCAGGGTGCAGTTCACCACTCTGTCCAGAGCTGAGATGGATGGATGGATGGATGAAGACTTTTCCATAACCCTACAGTCATTTCAAAAAGGCATTCCCCACTCACATTAGAAACATTAGAAACAAACCTAAAACCTAAATCCGAGCCATGTTTATATTGTGTTTGCAGTTACATGAAAACACAGAAGCTAAATAATGTAACTGAGACTCAGATCACAGCATCCGGCTGAGCCATCTGTTGCTGTACAAACCTTGGCTTTGGCCCCTTTCCATTCAGCTCTCTGCTCTGTGGCTCTGCACACAGATACAGAATCATTCTGGAAATCATCATCAGAAACAGATTCGCCTCCCGTTTCATCAGACTGGAACACAGAGAACAAATTGGTGAAATACTGAACACTGTTAGTAGTTTATGACATATTATTAAATAATGAGCACTTGTAGAAACACATTTAAGTGATATATGGAGCACAAGTAATTAAATCACATCATCTGTGTTGAATAGATTGAACCATGTGCTATGCATTACTGTTAGTCATGAAGAGCTTACAGTATTGAGTGCAGCAGCATGTTTTCTTTTCACTACCAGTGGGGAGTCCACATCACTGTTGATCTTAGACTAGCAAAGACAAGACATGCTACATGTTAGATACAGCATAGAGTAAAAAAAAAAAGTGCAGCCTGAGGCCTAAAGAAGCTTCTCCCCCTCACTGCAAGCTGAATATCTTAAGCCTTGAAATGAATGATAGAAGCAAACTGTCTGAATCAGATACCTCCTCATATCTCTTTTTTTGTCATATATGCCTTGTTTATTGCAAAGTGAGCAGCAACTATTGGCCCACTATTTGTTTACTACTGGTTAAAAACTCTTTAAAGGGGGCCTAAATGCTTTTCCTTATCTTTTGTATTAGTTATACTTCAATAATATTGGATTTTAATATTAAACAAGGCCAAAGTGTCAAACAATCTGAGGCCACTGAACCCCCACCTATATGCTGTTCAGATTTTTTTGTGATCTGCAGCCAATCAGAAGAAAGCTGCCCTAAAGGGGGGAAGGGAGCAAAAACTGTTTGTGACATACAGTGGGTGAACTTAGATGCTTCACCCACTGTCCCAGCACAAGATTAAATAAGGATTATTCATGAATCACGCAATGCTACTCTAGCTCAGCATATGAACTATGTAGTTGGAGAGAGCATAACAGCTCCCCATTAATGCAAAGATGTAGCTAGACTAAAAAGAAAATTGCTCCACTGTTGTGTATGTAAATGTCTTCCTGTTTACAGCAATACCTTTGGATTTTGGGCTACCTTGTACAACAACACCTTCGAAATTTCAAAATGAAAAAACAAAAACAAAGTCTAGCTTTGCTCATTTGAAGAATGGATGCCTAAAACTAAATGAGTTTCAGACAGAAATGTTTTACATTTTTTGTTACAGCCACTGGAAATGCTTCTGAAATGTATGGCATTTTAAAAATGAAAAGATCATCAGATTTCAGGAAATATTCAGCACTTTCTCACCACTTCGGGGGATGATAAGGGGTTGACTTTGTTCGGATGTCTTCTTTTATGAAGCACAACTTCATCCTCACTGTCGCTGTTTCCCTCCACTAAGTAAGAAGGCGAGAGAAACATGCAGGTAGATACAAATACCATTGGGTGAACCAACTTAAAATAAAAATGCTGTTTCTTTCTTTGAGATTAAACAAACCTGGATGAGAAGAAGAGTCAGGAACATGGCATGAGCTGTTTTCCTCATTAGGCCCTCTCTCTGCTACTGTGACGCCACATTGTGCTCGTCTGCGTTTCAAGCTGGAGGGCAGACCGGGCTTTAGGGTTCGCTTTGCTCCCGGGGACATGATCGGAGACGGGAGTGCACCACTTTTAGACGTCCTACATTCTGACAGCATTTGTGGTGTGGAATGCTTGGATTCGCTGCACACTGGAGGTATTCTCTGTTTAGCAAAGCTGTTACAGGGAGTAGAAGAGTTAGAGACAGCTGCCAAAAGTGTGGTGGAGTCAATCTGCTTTTTAGGCTGCGAAGACGCCAGCATACAAGGGGCAGGAATGCCCTCTGCTTCATCTTCTTCCTCTGAGTCTTCCAGTGAATAGCCAAGCTCAAAATTGACTGAAAAGAAGTCATGGGTGCTGTTAAATGACTCAGGAGATTTAAAATGGGGTGTAACTGCACTGCCCATCACGGGATTATCTGCTACAGTTTTAGCTTGTGCTGGTGTGTGCATATTAAGTTTTGTCACTGTAGTGTTATGGGTGTTTGTGTTCTGAATTATCAGCTTGTCATTTACAGTATGAGTCAAACCCTCGCTGAATGCCACTCCTTTTGATCCCACTGTCCTCAATCTGTGGGTGCCATCTGCTGACTGTGTAGTGTTACATGGGTTAAATGGGGTATGTACGTGCACTGTTTCAGACTTCTTCTCTGTCGGGGACGTCGCGGGTATGACGCCATCCACAGGAGTGGGGATATCGGGAATGGTCATCTGCAGGAAGGCTTCATCATCCTCGAACAGATCGATGCTCTCATCCATCTCCGAGCTGCACTCGGAGGCTTTGTCGTCTTTCAAAACACCATCTGTCAAGTGTGGCATTTCTTTATCCCTCACATCATCCCACCTCTGTTTTTCCTCACTCACACCATCAGCTTCTACGTGAACCTGATCCTCCTTGAAGCCTTTGCACGTTTCATCATCTGCCTCCTCGCCGTCATCACTGATATCATAAATATCATTTACTTCCTCCCCAAAAACCTCATCCCAAGTTGGGCTGTTGGCTGCTACACTGACAGGGTGCTTCTCCTTATCGGGAAAGTCAGGAGAGATTTTACCACAGTCTTTACCATTTGGAAGTTCATCTGGAGGCTTCTCAGCATCTCTTATTATCACCTCATCATCGTCATCATTGTCCACATCCAAGGTAAAGCTGACAAGGAAGGGCTGAGGAGGCTGTTGAGGAGAAGGAGAAAGTGATGGAGGGGCCTCTAAGTCATCCATGAGTGATGGCGGAGAACGGGACAGGAGTTCCGCCACATTGGCCAGGATGACCTTCAGACTCTCATCTCTCCCTGGGAGGAGCTTATCACAGCAGGGCAGTGGTTCTGCCTCCCATTTAGGAAGGTAGAACATTGCCTGAAGTTTAACATCTTCCTCTTCATCACTTTTAGCAGGCAGCTGTGACAGACTGTCTAAATTCACAGGTTCTCCATATGCTTTGATAGGGTCCTCAGTGACAGTTGCACATTTATCAATATCAGCAATCTGATCTTTTGATGCCTTGGGTTTTAAGTGGTCTGTGCTGTCATCATAAGGTATCTCATTATTATCTTCAGCTGGAGGCCTTTGTTTCATCATGGTCAGTGTTGTTAATAACCCAGCTGTTCGTGTATCGCTCCCCTCAAATTCCTCATCAATATATTCCAGTTCAGACCAAGACGAATGGGATGGTTTAGGTTTGTCATTGGCGGTTTTGGTGCAGGCCTTTGTGCCCTTCTGCTTTTTATGTCTGCTTTTCACAGTGTCCTTTTTGTGGAGGTAAGGAAGAAGTTCCCGTTCGTAACAACACTCCCCCTGAACATGAACACACACAAACAGAAAGTTGAATAAGAAGCAATCTCACTCCAAGAAAACTAAGGACACAGAGATCTAATTGATTTTTTTGGACCTGCTTGCACTTTTACACTGATGGCGCTTCAACAAGTAAACAGCATGTCTGTTCATTTGATCAGGAAGTGCCCTACCAAGAGATATACAGGTCTAAAAAGTCCAATGTAACTTTCGAGATTAAAAAAGAAACCAAACAAAAACAGAATAATAATTTTCATTTTACTCAAAAGAAAGATTAAAAGAAAATTAAAACCCCCAAATCCCTTTTCTTTAAGCACAAGTACACACACATCATCTAGCACATGTCATCTTGGCAAACCACATGACCTGGAAGTTATTCATCTAAAGTGGTATCCTGCTTGGGTCAACAGGGTGCCATTGACCCTGCAATCAGCAGGAGGAAGACTTTTAGTGAACCAAAAGAAAAAAAAGACACCTAACAAAAGTGGAGAGAAAAGTACAGTTTCTGTCTAGATAGAAGTCGATAACACTGAAAGCAAGGACAACCTATGCACCGTATTACTACAAGCTGATCTGATAAAAGGAAGTCTTGGTTATTTGGCACCAAAACCCCATAGTCTGAACCACATGAAAAGAACACGTACTACTCCAGTTTTAATCACTATAAGGCATTATATGGATTGACTCTGAGTTAAGTCCCAAGTGAGTCCAAAGGGAACACGCTCGTAGTTCTTGAGTAAAGATTTGCAACCGAGCGTGTTTGTGCATTTGCTTTCCTGACCCATGACGTGCAGAATAAATTGCAGTTACACATCAGACAAAAACAACAAACAAAATGTCCTGGACAAGATAAAAGCTACATCAAAGTTAGAACAGTTCATCCCGAGTAAAATATGAACAACGCTAATCCACCTAGTAATGAAGATATTTAGTTTAAAAAAAACACCAAAAAAAAAAACCATGAACTCCATAATCGTGCTACAGGAAAGTCATGAGATAACCCAAGTGACTGGAGTCACAATGAATGTCTGTACCAAATTTCATGGTAAGTCATTTAGTGGGTATCAAGGTATTTTTGCAAGGTTTTTTTTTTTTAAGGAAATGGGAAATTGAGTGTGACAGGACATAAAATCAGCAAAGGCATTATTATTCATCCTGTGGAAACTTGTAACAATCCATGTTACAGGTATTTCACTGGATCTTTAACTGAACATTATGTTGCTGGTATGACAAAAACTGACATTTTGTAGGGAAAAAAATAAATTTCACTAATAACCTTCTCATTTTTCTCCCCTTTTCATTCAGTTGGTTTTGGAGTGGTCAGTTGGTTTTGGAGCATTCCTCCAAAATTACAGGAAAAGGCAACCTTGTTTAATTTATGAGTAATGAACTAAACCACTGATTCTTGATCAGCAGGTTTCTAGTGTAAGACCTGGAGTCAGTATGGTGCCTGTTACACAATAAAGCTAAGTGAATGTGTGTATGTGTGTGTGTGTGTGTGTGTGTGTGTGTCATTTATCCTGGGAAAAACACACATCCTCCACACATTACACATCCTCTTGATAATGCCTCAAAAACACTGTCACTTCACTTTAAACATCTTTTGCATTTCAGAGTGATTTATTGTCTTTAATGACTCTAAGTCAAATGTCTTCAAATTTAAGCTAAAGACACTTTTGTCATTGAACATTTGGAATCTGGGAAGTGTGGTTGGAGGATAAGGCGGTGGTGTATTCATTTATGTGAATAGTGTGAATGTGTGCAGCATGAATTTTAGGAACCCTTCTATTTTTATTCTTTTTTTGTAAAACACTGTGTTTTTAAATTTGCTAAACACATAAAATGTACTTACTTGACAACTCTGTGGTGACTTGCAATTTTTTTTATTATTTTTTCTACACACCTTATACCGCCTCCTTTAATCCTTTAACAAAGCAAACTAACTTGCGAGCAAAGACTGAGCCGCTTGCAGTCGTCACACAGTGTAATTATCATTTCAGCACTTCACACCTCTGATTAAGAGCCAAATACTTTTCAGAGGTGAGGCTTTCCCTGGAAATAATTAAAAAAAATGGACTCTCTCTTTTAAACTCACAGTGAAGAAAGGTGTTTTAATTCACAATAATTAAACATAAAACTAAAACTGTGTGTTACAAAAATAAAAAAAGACTAATACCAACTGAAACATTACCATTAACTTACAAAATGAATCCCAAAAAATTGAGGGTTTTTTTGTCAATATGGTTAAATTTGTAAACACAAAAAGCACAGGGAGGATTTGATGGTTATGTTTGTTAAGAATGGGACTGACATATTATCGTGAGTCAGCTGCTTTCATAAAGTTCTGTAGTATCATATGTTTGTATCACAGAACCTACTCAGAACATCTTAAATCTTGCCCATAGGTACACACTAATAAAGGCATTAAGTTATCTGAATACTGCAGAAGAAACTGAGACTCATGAAGAGCAGTCTGCCCACTGACATCAACAAAGTACGAGGGCAATCCCAAAAGTAAGGTCTCCTATTGTTTTAGAAATACAAACAACCATTTATTTTCCATAATATTTACATCATTTTAAAGCTTGAAGACGTATTTATTTTCCTACATAATCGCCATTTCGGTCGATGCATTTTTGTAGACGCTGTGGCAGCTTTACAATGCCCATGTCATACCCGCTCTGCGGTGCCGCAGAATCACCTTCGGGACAAATGTTCTTTCACTTTTGGGAACAGGTGGTAGTCACTGGGTGCAAAGTCCGGACTGTAGGGTGGGTGGGTGATGAAGTTCCAACCAAAGTTTTGCAGGAGAGCGACAGTTTGACGGGCGACGTGTGGATGCGCAGTGTCGTGGAGAATGCTTACGTCCTCAGCATTCCTCTTCTCCAGTTCTGAAATGCCCTTCTGAGTTTTTCCAGTGTTTCACAGTACCTGTCAGCATTTATTGTGGTCCCAACAGGCTAAAAATCATCCAACAATACCCCCTTTCAGTCCCAAAACACAGTTGCGCACTGCGCACACTGTGCGTAAGCATTCTCCACGACACCGCGCGTCCACACGTCGCCCGTCAAACTGTCGCTCTCCTGCAAAACTTTGGTTGGAACTTCATCACCAGCCCACCCTACAGTCCGGACTTTGCACCCAGTGACTAGCACCTGTTCCCAAAAGTGAAAGAACATTTGTCCCGAAGGTCAAAGTCTTCAAGCTTTAAAATGATGTAAATATTATGGAAAATAAACGGTTGTTTGTATTTCTAAAACAATAGGAGACCTTACTTTTGGGATTGCTCTCGTATCACCACCCAGAGAACTGCTAATTACTGGATATGTTGTCATTGTTAGACCCATCTGGCACCAACAACCATGCCATGTTCAGAGTCAGATCATCATTGTTTGATTTAAAACTTGAGCTGGTTGTTTTGACCATATCCACATTCCTAATTTCTAGTTGCTACCATGTGATTGCCCTAATTAGACATTTGTGTTAATGAACAGCTGAATAGGTGCACTTAATGAATATGTGTATAATCTAATATAAAATTTTGTATACTTTTATATCTCTCTCTCTATATATATATATATATATCTAGATCTAATATATATAGATCTATATCTATATAGATAT
>VUQG01038322.1:0-10892 GCA_015106755.1 Etia nguti
CTAAAAACGAAAAACCACCCCTTTCCCTTCACCTTTACTTAACTTATTAACCACCTTTCCAAACTCAGTTCCATTACACCACTCATTTCAACCCTCATCACCCTCCTGTGACTTGCATACTTCCTACAATTAGGAAGCACATGTTCAACCGTCTCCATAGCATTACACCAATCACACAACCCAGTCGGATGTTTCCCCAACCTAAAAAAAAAGTACCATTTAGAAAGCAATGACCTGTTCGTATTCTACTAATAATAACCTCCTCCTTTCTATTTAATTCACTACTCTTCTTAACTTCTTTCGTGTTTTGTACCCTATATAAATGTCTTCCCTTTGTTTCATTATCCCACGCCATTTGCCAGAAGTTCTTACTTTCTGTCCAAACTATACTTTTCCCTTCAGTCTTCGACAATGGTATCCGTACATCTATATCTACTTTTTTAACAGCTGCTTTAGCCAATCTATCTGCTCTTTCTTTACCCACAATACCTACATGAGCCGGACTCCACATTATTACTATATGTTTATTTTGTTCAGACAATCTATGATGAGCAAAAGAACATCATACAGAATTTGCTGATGGGTACTTGTGTTTCCTTTTTCAACACTTAATAATGCTGAAAATGAATCACTACATATTAGTACTTTTGAAATCCCGCTGCCTTCCATCCATTCTTAAGCCAACAGTATGGCATATAACTCAACTGCACATACACTCAAAAGATTTGATGCCCCCTTCTTCTTCTTTTATTTCTAAGTTTTATTGGCGGTTGGCAAACAACAAAATGGTCCATTACCGCCACCAACTGGTATGGAGTGTGGACTGGAACGTCGACCCTCAAATCCTCCCACGAAATGTAACCTGTTTTAAAAACTGGAATAAGGCCTGATAACTTTAAATTCTTGAGTCCTTTTGCAGTAAATCAATAAGATTCTTTTCCATTTTTATGCTACTGATCTTTTGGATCAGTCGTTTTCTCTCCACCTGATATTTCTGACAGTGTAATATAACATGTTCTATAGTTTCCTCTTCTCCACAGTAGTCACATTTCCCTGTATTATGTTCCCTATCATGACTTGTGTAGTGTTCAAACCAGTATGTACAAATTTTATTCTAGATATGACCACCTCCTCTCTCCTACTCTCCTTTGAATCTTATACAACAACCGTCCCCTCCTTTCTTCCTCCCACTGTTTTTGCCATCTTTTCTTCATTTCTTGCCTTATGATGCTCTTTATCTCTGTCTGACAGAAGTTAATAGCCAGGTCAACTACCCCATGTTTTGTGGCTTCCTTTGCAGCTCTGCCTGTCATTTCATTTGCTCTGACTCCATAGTGAGCTGGAATCCATAAAAAGGCAACTATAAGTCCCATCATGTTTATTCTGTAAAGTGTTTGCTGAACTTCTGTTGCTGTCCTATTTCTTCTCGTTAAGTTTTAATGGCAGATAGCAAACATACCACCAACTGGTATGGACTGTGGAAATGATGGTCAAAAAAACCAAACAAACAAACAAACAAACAAAAATCCCTCAAATTCTGTCAAACAACATAGTCTGTCTTTAAAAATGTATACTATCACTTCTTGAGTTGAAATAAATCAATAAGGTCTAATTTTCATGTTACTAAAGTTTTGCTGTTGTCATTTCATCAGGCACTGACAGTGCAGGCCATTCTTACTGACTTCCGGTGTTTCAGACTAACTGGTGACGGTCAAACAGATGTGTGGTAGACTTGCTCTTCAAATGAAACAGTATTATGTACTTATTTTTGGCCTACATCCGTAAGAAATCCCAAATTATGTACACAAAGCTCTAGAAATCACCACGACATTGTTCATGATGATTTTATTTTATTTTTTTCCCATAACAAATAACAAATATTCCACATTAATATCTGACTAGTGTTGTAACATCACATCCTGTTAGCATAATCTGCCTCTGTCTTTCTCTGGAAACAAACACTTGGGGCTAAAATAGATAATTGATCAACACAGCTGGAGAGAGTTGGTAGTTATATACAGTCTATGTAAATTATATACTAACTTGGTTAATTTTACAAACATTTGTGGGTGACGTAGTAGCTGGAGGAGTCTGCGACAACATCTCAAACAGCAGGACGTTACATACTGTACACGATCGTCCCAGGTGACTACAGTTACATAAATGTAATCTAAGAACTCAGTACCCCATCATTTCAGATGATTTTCAAATTAAACTGATTTCCAGAGAAAGACAGAGGCGGACTATGCTGACAGGATGCGATGTTACAACACTAGTCAAATATTAATGTGTAATATTTGTTGTTTGTTTAATCCCCGTACAAAGTTATCTTTCTTTAGTCACATTATGGGACTGGCCTCAGCCTTTTGTGAGGTCTGTCTAAAGAGGACTCACAAAAATTTAACAGCAGCTTCCTGAGAAGTAGAATGTGAGAACAGAAGCACATAGTCATACATACAGTAGATAGATGTGTTACTTACACCTGTCCAGATTGTACTGTACCTATGACTGCTGGGACAAATTCTAGCCGCCAGCCTACCCCATGTGACCCTCAATTAAATACATTGAAGAAAATTGATGGATAGACTGATGTTTTTTTTTTTTTTCACTTGCTGTGCTTTTGGATTTTTTGGCATTAATATTAGAGCTTGCAAAACTTTATTTCAGATTCCCTATCTTACCTGAGATTATTCCTATATTTATCAGAAGGCCATGACAACCATACTTTGTACATGAAGGATACAAATCATTTTTATTGAGAAGTTAAAGAATCCATTTTCTTAACTGCTTACAAATAGGGGAACGCTGGAGTGTATCGCAGCCGATACAGGCACAGAGGCGGGGTACATCCTGGACAGGTTGCCTGTCTGTTCAGTTCAGTTTCAGTTTTATTTGTCAAGTGCAAGTTAGCACAGGGTCAACACTGCAATGAAATGTGTTTGACGAGCAGAAGACAAGTCATTGTCTCCGTTGACATGTATTGCGGGGCGGGGGCAAATGGGATATTGCACATGGGATAAAGTGGCAGGAGTGAGCAGCAGTACAGTACAGCAGTACAAACTGAGCACTACAAGATTTTAGAGTGGCAGTTAGTACAGTATTGCACAGAGTGAGTGTTTTTATTTTTATTTAAATACTAATAAAAATGGAGTGACCAGAGAAGAGTGTAGTACGTACCTGGGAAACTGTAGGACAGCTTCTGTGTGTGGAGTGTGGTGTGTGTGTTTAAGTGTTGTGGTTGAGGTGTCGAATGGCTTGATGGCAAAAACTGTTTTCAAGTCTTGTAGTCCGAGCAGACAGACTCCTGTAACGCCTGCCAGATGGTAACAAGGAGAACAGCTAATGTGCTGGGTGGCTGTGGTCCTTGATGACGCTGTGTGCTTTACGGATGCACCGTTGAAGATAAATGTCCTGAATGGCAGGAAGCCTCATGCCAGTGATGTGCTCTGCTGCTTTCACCACCCTCTGTAGTGATTTGCGGCTGCTGGCAGAGCAGCTTCCGTACCAAACTGTAATGCAGCTCGTCAGCAAGCATACCATGGCTATGTCCAGCTCAATATACAGTCTATGCTAACCACAAGGTTTCATCAGACTGTGAGCATCCCCTCGGGATCTAATGCTCCTGTGCAGACAGCAGAAACATGCAAATCCAAAGAGTGCTAAATCTGTCGGGCTGCGTATCCTAACTCTGCCATCACTAAGCGTTCAGATGTTCAACAGTCTTGCCCATTTTTGCTGCCTCCAGCAAATCAACTTTAATCCATCAGTGACCAGAGTGAGTCAATGCCACAGAAGTTCTGTTGTGACACTGATTATTTTAATTCTTTAATTCACGTCACGAGTAGTCGTGTTTACTCAGTGACTCGTTTTATTTAAACGTATCACATTATTCTTTTTGCTGCCATAAGGATTTCTATAAACGTGAACAGTGATGGATGCTTGAGTACAGATGAGACATTTGTGGCTGAAAGCACAATAAACAGAAATGAGATCATCCTGTGTGCAGCCGAAGGTTTGTAAAAACACTGAAGAGAAACCTTCATGTTCTTCAGCAACTGGTGATGTTCAAAGCTGCAGGCCCAACCCTGAACCTCTGAACCTTCAGAAAACGTGACTCAACCGACTCACTGAACTCCTATTTTTGGATCACCACTCATCTGGAAACACGATCAGTCCTTTCTATCTAATATGACACCTTTTAAATGGATTCACTTTACAAACGTCTGCTAGTCTGTTTGTGCCACAACTTGAGGAACCAAGCAAGACTTTCCCTGCAGACAATGACTTAGGATGCGACTGTGACAGCCGTCAATCCTTCTGGCGTCTGTCAAATCGCCTCTAAAGCAGTCAGACTCCAACGTCACCATCTTGAACTGCAACTTCTCACAGTAGCCCTTGTTGTGCTCAGACATCCTCTGACAAGAAGAAAGCCGGGGTGGCTGTAGCTCAGGTGGTAGAGCAGGTCACCAACTGGTGGTTCGATCCCAGTCTGCAAGCCAAATATCCCATCTATGTTGCTCCCTGATGCATCCATCGGAGTATGAATGCGTGTGGATGTTAGATAGGAAGAATTAGAAACAGCGTAGAAAAAAGTGCTTGTGCAAATGGGTGAATGTACAAGTTGTGTACTATATATAAAAACCAGTCAGTCCATTTATCACTTCAACCAGAACCTGCACCAGGTGGAGAAATGGTTCATGCGGCACATGTTGTTGCAGTGTTTGGTGCTCACCAAGTATGAAACGTGTCAGCCAGCCTAATACAGGCTGGGTGAAATACAGCAAACCAGGCTTATGCATGAGTCATTCAGAGCAGGCCACACACACATCAGCAGAGACGGATTAGCACCGAGTGAAACATTAACATTCAAATCAAACAAGATCCAGACAAAGAGGTAACCCAGTGTAAAGACTGCTCCCTGGGTAAATGCAGACACGTGTATAGACTGTGCTCTACCACCCAACATCTGACTATAGGACAATGCTCAACTTGATCTCTTTGCCTGTTTGAAAAGCATCTCTCTGTGCAGTTTTAGCCCACTATAGACGGGCATGTTTTCATACATGAACATAACTCTGCAACCCGACACCAAGAAATCCATCTTTAAAAGTGCTAACAAAAGCTCCAGGAGCTGAAATGTACTCAAAACAGCAGCATGTCACAGGTGGTTCACACGGAGATCAAATTCAGTTACTCACTTCAGCTTTTTTTTTCTGTCCTACAAAAGATATCATCAGCGTTTTTTATTTATGAGTGGAAACATCGCTCCTCATAAACGTTCAGCAGCAGCTGAACATTCTGACCTTCTCCTGGACAGCCGAACAAGACTCTGTTGGAGAAGACTCTCATCCACTATTAGACAAGAGTGCAGCTTCACAGTCTTAAACTGTGGATAGAGACAACAGTGCTTCGCCTGCTCTGGACAGAGCTGCACTAACCGGAAGCTACAACAAGTGGAGAACGTCTTGTGTCACTATACTGAGGTCGAGTGCTGCACTCTAACATGGTGGAGCTGGACAGGACGAGACCGCCGATCACTGCTCTGTTAGTTATTGTCATAAAGTGGATGCTGAAGTATATAATTATAATGCCGCAGAGCCTCGTGCATCGGCTTTATCACAGAAAGAAATCTGCACGGCACTGGTATTTTTGTGGTGTATATACATACCTCATCTTTTCAGTAAGTCAAAATTTGGATTAAGAAGTCACACACATTAAAACAAACTATTAACTGGTCCAAGTATCTCGCCACCATGAAAGGAAAACATAAAAGATTTCTATTAAACTCTTACATTTGCTTCCCACCCTTCGAGTGCTTTCATATTTATTTGGAAGGATGGAGGCGGTCGGCTCGGTGTCTGGTAGTACCAAGAAGTGGACTGCACCAACAATATGCATGGGCATTTAGCCCATTCTCCACCCTCCCCACTCCTCAGTTCAGCTGTGTGTGTGTGTGTGTGTGTGTTTGCGCACGTCGGGGGGTGGCAGTGTGGCCAAGAGAGTATCGTCGACGGAGCCCGACTGAAACAATGACATCATCTCTGCAGGACTGGCAGGCAGAGAAGGCCCGCTGTGCTCTCATCAGGAGCTGAGCATTGTCCAGTGTCCATGCTCAGACTGTCCGCTGGTTTATTGCAACAGGGACGAGGCACAATTGAGCCACTGTTCTCCTCCCAGTGTGACTGCAGACCTCTGAGTTCTTTTCAGACTCACAAAGCAAGGTGTTCCAGAACTTGCATAAAAGCAAATGAAAATGCAGGCAAGTGATAACGTTCAAAAACCTTGTTACTGTGTGGCATGCCACCACTCGATAGAAAATGATGAACACTATAAAGATCTACTGAGACATGGGCCAAAGTTGCTCCACACCGAGAAGGCTCCGCTTGATACGTCTTACAGCAGCTTCACAAACTCGACCAGATAAAAACCAATGAAGTCGTTTTCATACCAGAGCTCAGCGCTACATTACAGCAGACGCACACATTCACACACAGTGGGCTGCTGTGCTTCGGCCTGAGCTTAGAGAGCTCACAGTGAGAGAGTGTGGTGAATTTTAAAGAGGGTTTGAGCACCAGAATCAGCACGCAAGCATCAAAGCAGAGCGTAAAGAGGACAGCATCTACTGCTTTCAGGGTGGAGAGATCGATGCTGCTGTAAACACGACACCAACTCCAGCTGATGGGTGGCTCAAATGCACCATGCACGTTTCTGTCACACACTAGTGTAGTTTGAAGACATGGGCGGTGTGAGGGTATTGAAATGTACGTGATGTCTAAAGTGAGAAAGTGAGCGCCCCGTCAGTCTGGTTCTGTGACATATTTATTGGTCTCTCTGTGCACATCTGTCCAGCTGTGCTGGCTCCCACTTCTCCATAAACAGAACAGTCGTGCAGAGCAAAGTTTCAAAGATCAAAACTGTGGTTATTGATCGTTGTTTTAGAATTATCTACTCTCAAAATACCCACAAATCGCTTCACAAAGCACATTCCTGTTGTGCTATGTGAGATACAGCAGATTTAGTTTGTCTGGATCAACTCGAGATGGAAAATGTAGCCTTAAAATTCATGATAAAAGTCAAAAACTTTCAAGGACATTTGCGATAATTATAATTCTGATGATATAGAAAAAGAAACTGCAGTGACTGCAGCTTGCAGATAGAAGCATTTATTTGTGCTAACGAAATGAACAGCATTATCCATCCTTCGCTTCCACTATGACTGATGACACTCTCCCTGATGCAAAGTGCAGTCCGCTGCCACGAGGTCCCAGCAGCAATAGCAGCGACACAGCATAAGCTAAAGTTAGGCAGTGTTTTCCATGGACGTGTTAAGTAAATCCTGTTTTACAGTAACTAAAGTAGTTTAGCCTTGTAATTCTCCAGGAGCCTGCACAAAGTTGCCACATCATAAAAGTAAAAAATATTTTCTACCTGGGATGTTGTTGAGCTTTTTAACCAGCTGCTTGAAGCCCTAGTTTACCACCACGTAACTGCATCAGTAATTTCATCACCAGCTGTTAGCATCGCCTCCTTCCTAGCTTGGCTGTCTTTAGCAATGTGTTTTTTGGCTCAACGGTTGTTGTTTCCTCCTTTAGCAGTAAGAGTTTTCTTGCATGTTTTGTGCTTTGTCAGAGGCTGTAGAAGTAGCTCCATTCTTACTACATTGTCACTGAAGCCTGAAACATGGCTCTTGCTCTCAGACATGCCTGAGCTGGTCTTATTGTGTGGCACTAGGTAACAAAAACACACAGCATCACTATTTCACTGACATCATGCCTGCTATCAGAGTGGATAATACAGGCCGAAGTGAAATACAGTCCACTGTGCACCCAGTCTTAATGTATGAGATTAAAAATTGTCTGTATAATTTTTATGTGTGTATTAATCATAATTTTAAGCAAGTCCTATTTTAATTGTCACTGAAACGCGTGCGGCTCATTGGTCAGATTACCTTGCTGAGTGTGACTAACATGAATGCTAGCAGCAGAAGCCTTCTTTGCAGTTTAGCCTCCACACACTGAATAAGGAACAGCACTGTTCACTGCTTTGGTTATGTGGTTTTAGTTTTGTTGACTTTGATGCAGAAAATCAACCTTTCTTTGTATTCTGCAGCAAAGTACTGCAGACCAACACTGGTTACTGTGGTTCTCATCTGTTTTACTTCACAGGTTTTTTTCACGACTTCCTGAGACAGTCTCGGAGGGCGCTGCATCCCGCAGTCCAGATACACAACAATTAACAGACAGTGTTTATTAAGAAAATATGAATAATCACTTTAACTGGTGAATATCTCAGGTGAAGACCAACAACTGCATCTGATCATCTAATTGACTAGCCGTGCACACCACCAGACAGTAATCCATGAAAACATGTTTTATTTCCTCTCTGTGTGAACACGGTGTACGTTTAAAAAAAGACACAAAACAACTGTGACATGTGACGTGGGTGTGGGAGAGCTCCACTGCACCTCAGTGGGGTTTTGCAAGTTTGATGTTTGTCTTTTGGATTCTTCATTTCCATCCCTTACTCTCAGCCTGAACTTCATATTAATGATCCAGCTGAGCACAAAACAATCCAGGAAGTGAATTGCAGGTTGCAGTGCATGTCCATGTCAGTCCTTAATATTCTGTAATATTAGATAATATTAGATGTGTTTTTAGCTATTTGGCTCATTGCTGTGCATTGAAAACGAGATTGTTGGTGTGAGCATCAAGTTAAAACATGATTCTCAGCAGAAGCAACAGAAAAGCTGGTCAGAGAAGAATACATGCAGACAAATGTAGAGAGGCCTGTAGAGAAAACCAGCTCCAGAGTGTACAGGAATCACACTGGACCAGTCACGACCAGCGTGGCCATTTCAGTATCTGATGGATCCTTTATCAGAGTCTTTGTTAAACTCTGCCACATTAATATCCAGTGAGAAATAAGAAGCATTTGAGACTTTGCCCCTCTCCAGGCAAACCATAACACAGATCAAGGACGTTGCAGGAAATCTGGAGCTTTTGTTGAAAAGCCAAGCAGAAAATTTGGATTTTTTGTTTTTGGCTCTGGACGAGACCTGTAAAGTCCATGACTAAACCCAGTTACTCATATCCCAGTTTGCACATGTGATAACAATGAGTTTGAAATTACAGGGAAGATGGCAGAAATGCACTGAATGAAAGGGACTACGACAGGATGAGGTAACCGCATGCTTGGTTACGCCTGAGATTACGCCTGACAAACTGTTATGTGGTACAACCGATAGGTGAATGTTGGACTTTTCAACCACATGAAAGATAAAGAGACTGAAATGAATGGAGAAATAAAATTTGTGTTTTTGAATTGTATTATACATGAGGAGGTGTTGTGTAAGTCAGTGCTAAAAATTAACCATGGTGTTGGTGTTGTAATTATAATGATTAACTTCATCAGGACGGGAGCACTGAATCACAGTCTGATACACTTTGGGAGGAGCATGAGAGTGAACGTGACAGAGGCTACCCCACAGCTGTTAGATGGCTCAGCCTGGACAAAGTGTTAAATACAGAGACGAGAAATAAGGTCATGACACTGTCTACTGCATCTGAGAGCCATGCAGATTTGGCATTTGCTGTTGATACGACTGTCCTTCGAATTTCCACATCAGACAGTGAAGCTGACTTTAAAGCACTTGTTCAAGCCCAAAACATACTAAAGAACGCCGACAGCAATAAACCTTTTTAAAGTTAAAAGTCCTTGAAATTTTACAGCTTCGTTTTGATTAAATGGTGATAAAACGTTGGCATATAATATAATTAATATACCAAGTAAAGCCTTTCATTGCCTAATCGTAACATCCGTTCTTATCAGTAACACTTTATGTAGAGATCAAATTAATATTGAGCAGAACTGAGTTCAGCGTATTGGTTTTGCCCTCCACAACATTCGGGGTTCATCTTCTGGTCCCTTAGAAAAATTAACTGCAAACTGAAGCTCAAGCCTTCTTAGCAGTTTCAGACCAATTAAAAAAATTATTGAAACATATCTTCTTAGAGTCTTTAATGACATCTCCATGTGAAGTGATGCATGATAATATTCTGTTTTGCTGATGTTGGACTTGACCTCTGCCTTTGATACCATTGCCCACTACATTATGGTTTTGGAAGGCTGGGGTACCGGGTGGGTGCATTGAGGTCTGCTTTCAAATGGTTCTCATTAGGGCTAGGCCATATCATACCATTCACGGTAATACCGGTATAATGTTAGGCAACGATAAGAAAATGAAATACCGCAATAGAATATGGGTAAAACGTGCATGCGCAGTGCCTTTGTTTTCATACGCACATGGTGGAAAAAGCATGGCGGCGACGGAGAATGAGAAGGGCGAAAGCGGATCGTTGAGTGAAACAGATGAACCAGAACTGGTTTGTAAAACTGGTGCCAACTTCAGTGGTGTGTAACTGGTTTGGTGTTTGTCCATCAGATACCCACCAAAGCACAATTTTTGGTAGAACATGCAAGCGGGCTGAAAAACCTGGGGCTGCACGGCGTCAACGCGTTAGCGCCATCCAGCCCCACGCACGGGGCGATCCGCGTTAACTCGCTAACGGAGCTTTGCCACATTAAAGCGGTTATGGCGTTAACGTCATTTTAACGAGATTAACGCTGACAGCACTAGTTTTAATACGACTTTGGTCGGAGCATTACGGCTACCGTAGTCAGGAGCCTCGCGCAGTAATACGTACTGTGCTTCAACATAATATTACCTATTGTGTGTGTATAAGAAGAAGCAGTCGTCAGTATCATAGCTGAGTCCAAATTCAGGGGCCGCATTTGTAGGCCGATTACATCACAGCGACGCGATGAAGGCTGTCCAAACTCGAAGACTCCGACAAATGCGTCCTCCTTTTCCCCAGATTTGAAGGATGGGTCGG
>VUQG01038326.1:0-18506 GCA_015106755.1 Etia nguti
TGACAATATATTAGGTAATCCCAAGTATTCAGAATACGTTACTCTCATTGAGTAACTTAACGGAATACGTTACAAACTACATTTTGGGCCATGTATTCTGTAATCTGTAGTGGAATACATTTTAAAAGTAACCTTCCCAACACTGAAGGCAGGTACACACTCCATACAGAAAGGTCCCGGCTAGATAGCGGATTCAAAGCCAGGATCTTCTTGCTGCGAGGCTATGGTGCTAATAACTGCACCTTTGTGCTGTCCTGCATTTAACTGTGATGAAATAAAAGCTAAAGCCAGTCTCTGCTTTTGTAGCATACGTGTTTTGATCTTAAAATAAAATAGTTAAACAGCAAAAACATTTACAACCTGTTGTCCAAAAACTCTACACAGTCTTACGGAGGGATTATACACCATGTGCCTTACATATACTGTAGCAGTGTTGCCTCCTCCATCCATTCTCTTCTGGTTGTCCTTGTCAGGGTCAAGGGGGCTGGAGCCTATCCCAGCTACCATAACGCGAGAGACATTGTACACCCTGGAAAGGTCGCTAGTCTGTCACCGGGCTAACCAATAGAGACAGACAACCATTTGTACTCACATTCACATCTATGGACAATTTAGATTCACCAATTAACCTAACCCCACTAACTGTATGTCTTTGGACTGTGGGAAGAAGCTGGAGTACCCAGAGAGAAGCCACGCAAGCACGGGAAGAATATGCAAACTCCACACTGAAAGGCCCGGTGGTGGACAAACTCAGGACCTTCTTGCTGTTAGACAACAGTGCTAGTCACCGCGTGTTGCCTCCTCTAAAATAAAATTATTTACAAACTCATTAGTATATCATATTTACAAAAAAAAGTGCATAAATCATAAATGACCTCCTCTCGCTTCAACACAATTTCATTTTCCATCTATAATTTATTCATGGCACTCAGATGTGACACCTTTGATTGACTGTACACAACAGAAAACTGAGCACTGACGATGAATAAAAGTTGGAAACTTGTGGAAGGAGGAAGTTCCCCAGGCTCTAGTGGGACCCTGCATTCGAGGACACATCGCTGGTATTAATGTTACCTCGATGTTACCTCAGAAAAAATGAACTTTACTTGAAATCCCATTGTGATTGAATTCCAACTTTCTCTCGCTTCAGTATTCCCACCACTTCAAACAAGCTTACTGCATGTACAGAATTAAAATAAGGTCCTATTTATTCATTCCCAGTTGAATAGAAGAGGCTTCTCTCTGAGCAGAAATGAGCAAAACCTTTTATCAACCAACTTATCGGGTAGATTTACAGTAAAGTACTCTTAGATGTTGTTGTTGTGTTGTGTGTGATGATATAACCAGATTTAACTGGGCATTCTAAAGTCATTCAGAGGGCATATTCAGAAAAAGTCAAAGTAAACAAAAGTGTTATTTTTGAGGTGCATGGGCTACCTTCCTGACACTCTACTCTCATTCAGGTTAGGAGTTGTCAAGTCATTATCTAACCCCAGTAACCTAATATTCAGCTGGAAAAGCTGCCAGGACATTGGATCTTTATTTCTCCTTGTTACACCATTAGGCTTTCCTAGAATGTAAAATGCAAAACATATAATATCACAGTACCGTATATTTTGGATCTGCGCCTGAACTATGATGCATTATACTGCATATAGTTTCAAGTTTCCAATTAGATCATTTACAGTATGATTGCTTGTTTATTGTTTAATATTGACAGTCTAGCCAAATGTTATGTAAAATGTGACTTGCTATGTCGTATAGCAAGTCATGTCATACTATGATATAATGTGCAACCATGAAAAGTTTTCCCATGCAGTAAAAATGGTGAACAGTGCTGCTGAGTGTACTCAGGCTGCAGCAACCTCGGGAGAGTCTGAGCTGTGGTTTTTTTTTTAACACAAGGGAGGATACCGACTGGCCTTAGAGGGAATTCCACTGTGCTGTGCATTGTTATAAATTATATGGTTCAATCAAGCAAGTCTCTGCCACAAGCTGTGTTTTCTAAATATGGTCATCTAAAACTATACAGTCGAGGAGTGGTGTTATTCTTGGAGGATTTTCAAGGCTGTGAATTTTTATGATTTCTTTTTTCCCCAAATGTATGAAAGAGAGAGAGTGTGTGTGTGCGTATCTGTTTCATGAGGGAAGGCATTTTTGCAAAGTGAAATCACTTCTGGACAACTCTCCCTTCTTTAATAGGTCAGTTTACGGCACAGTTTGAGAGCAGGCGTGTGCTGTGAAGGTTTAGGGTGATGATTAAAGGGTTGGGAATGAAAACAGTCTCTGGAAGCTCTTAAGCACAAACATGTGTGCGTCCTTTTGTTTCTCACATGGATGATGTCAATCTCAGCTGACTAGATGCTGTCACTGAAAGTCTTTGTGTGTGCGGTTGTGTGTTTGTGTCACTGCGGTTGTTTTTGATTATGCGTTCCTCTCTAGTATGAATGTGTCACTGGGCTGTCGTGCAGTTAGCGGTCAGTAAATCTCTGTCTGTAGTGGGGGATTACAGAGAAAATCAATACTACAAGGCTGCTTTGATGTAGCCTGTAAGATACAATGACCTGTCAGTTCAACTTGTAGCCTTGAATTTCTTCTTCTCTTTTTGGTGAGCAGACAGTCTGCTTAACTTTAGTTCTGTAATTCAGTTGGGAAGGGAGACAGTCAGGGTGTCACTGCAGACTGTCTGGGCTAATACTACTGTAATTCAATTTCCTTTCTGCTGCCATTATGGCTTATTAAATCTTAAATAACCTGATGCATTAACTGTGGCACTGCTGTACAGCATAACACTATAGACAGATGTCCACCCAACTTTCTGAGGCATCCTCCTGGGAGCTGTAGTTTTTAAATGCCCATAAAGATGGCGTATTTTTCCTTTATTAAATGAGGTGTCCGTAGTGTACCCACCTCCTGTCTAAAGACAGCTGGGATAGGCTGAAAAAACATCAGAAAAAAAATCTAAATCTGATTTAAACTTGGCCAATCTCCCCTTGAAAGTCATCTCCATGCGCACCTCTAGGCCACTTGCAGTGCTGTTTTGAATCACTTCCTGGAAGTATCACTTGGTACTCTTGTGCATTTGTTATGAACCTCAAACATGCATAGAGAGTAAACATCAGCTCTGAGCCTAACCCGGCTTTAATGACTGCTGATAAAAACTGGGTCTCCAAACAGCAGCTTGTAGTGGAAGACTCATAGCTAGAAAGCAGCATGTTTGTTTGTTTTTTGTTTTCTTTTTAGACATCTACAGTCCTGTGCATCATAAATTCATCCCTCAGGGCGAGACTGTCAATGCTGTGTTCTTCTGTAAAATCTCAAGGTGTACGTAAGGTGTATGCCTGCAGTTTCAGCCCCTCCCCTACCCGAGCATGCACGGGTATAATCGACACTTGCAAAACAGACGTGTCTGTCTGGCTTGCATGAACACGCACACAAGAAGCAGTAGTTAGTGTGTATGTGTGTGTGTACATGTTTGTGTGTGCAGCAGTTGTACTGATCCATCATCAAATAACAGAAAATGGGAAGATATTTCCGACTATTGATTTTTAAGTCAGATTGTAATGTGACTGCATTTGCCAGTAAATGTCATGATTTAATAATGTTATAGCTGTTTAGCTAATATTCAGGCACTTGTGTTTACTAATTAGAGTTGGCTAAATCAATCAGCATTGTATGTCAACTTTAAAACATTTCTTCATTGTTGGAAATGAGAAATGAAACTCCCGGTATTCATGTTTCTCTTTCATCCGTGCACTTTTTTTAAGCAGTTTTGTGCACACGGGATACGTAATAAGGATAAATAACGCTGGCTCTAATGCTCTCGGCCATCGGCAATGCAATCAGGAAGCGATAGGATGATTGGACTATGAGAAAATTGCCCAACTGTAGTTCAGACCCAGAATACATTTAGACAAACTCTAAATGTATTCTGTTGTTAATGATCTGCCGCTACTTCTTAACATGAGTTATCAGATTCTAATGATTCCAGGCCAATTTCTGTTTAACTCTGGCCACAAGTGACAGTATCAAGCTGCTGATGAAGTAAATATTGGCAAGTGTTGCAGCAGAGTGAATAGAGAAGTCATAAAGTAAGCAAATGAGTAATATTAGTAATATTAACCAATCAGCAATAAGGCAATAAACCTTTAGTCAAATTCCGCAAACTGGTGGTCATACCCTACATAATAAGGTTGAATTAGGGAAGCAATGCATTTAACTCAATCTCTGATACCTTATAAATTTACCTCCATTTATTACTACATTTTATAATTTACTGAGAGGCTGAAAGATTTAGCTTCAGCATGTGACAACAACTATACTGCTATTCTGTGACTGAAATGTACTTGAGAGAAGCAAGTGTGCAGGAGGTGAAAAAGTTGTTGGAGTCATGAGTAATGCTACTTTAAAAGAATATATATTTTTTTATTTGAATAGATGAGGAGGTGAGTGAAGGCTTGAGCTTTCCATTAGCAGATGTGTGCACGACACAAGCAGATGGTATTAAATGAGTAGGGAGGTGGTGCAGAAGGTGTAGCCAGGCCTCCCTCTGGATAGAGTGACAGGGGAGAAGATGAAAAGGGAGATTTGTAACTACACTACCTGGCGATATTGGGCTCTCTCTCTTAATCTGTCTGTCCCGCTTGTTCTTTTTCCATCCATTTGTCTGTCTATCCCCCATGCATCTGTCTTCTGTGCTGCATCAATTATTCACCCAGAGCAAATGAATATTTCAAGGGGTGCTGGACTCTCTTCCTCCATACCTCATGCTCTCATTGCTGTCTCTGTTTTTATCAGTCTGCTCGCCGCCCCTCCTCTTGCTCTGCCACCGTCACCCTTTCATGGCTCTTCCCTCGGTGCTTTCGTACAATATATACACATGTGTTACCCCTGATCCCAGTTCTGTGGTGTATGTAAAAGATTTGACTTTGGCCTCGTATTGTGACCTCCTTGACAGCCTTCTGCCCCTGCTCGCCATTTATAACCTCAGCTAGCTGTGAGTGTGCCTGTGAGTGATGGCTTCCTGCCGACACATGTACGCCGTCTTCTTCTGTGCCAGGCTTTTTTTGGGGGGGGGGAAGATTAATGGGAGTGGCATTTGGAGTGACGGCTTGTTGGGACTGTAGGAGGCTCCACCAGTCAGCTTCACATTAACAATGAATGTGATCTACCTTTCACGTGCTTTCATAGATATTGAATATGCAGAAGATCTCAGCCTAAGAAAACCAGAGGAGAGCTACACCAAGGCTTTGTCAAAATTTAACTCTTGATTTCAGTTGTAGAATATAGATTTTGTTGGTGACTATTCTAATTATTCTATTTTTTGAATAATAATTCAAACTACAGCAACTACATCACTCTTTATGGAGGAATTTCTGAGTTTCTGGACACTGAATATCTGTTTAATGTAACTTTTTGTGTATGTAGACAGCAACAGATTTGTTCTTTCTTGTCAATTTATAGCAGTTAAGCACCAAATTATCACAGATTGCATGCAATTGACTCCATTTAATCACAAACCTAAACTGTGCACAAAAGCTGCTTTGAAGACAGACCTGATTGCCGTCCTTGAGGCAACCATTTCAAATTTCCAGTCTATTGCACATGGTCACAATAGTATTTAGCATCTGATTACCACTGGCTTGTAGTAATCGTATGAATACTAATTAGCTGGGGTTTTTTTCAAATGTAACTCCACCTGTAAAAATACACAAACAATTAAAACACACAAAAGAAGAAAAAAAACAAGTGACAATGGACTCAGAGAATTTATAAGCTATTGGTGAGCGACTGAGGTTTTGCAATTAAATTTCTAAGAAGTTTACAAGGCAGTAAGCAGTAATTAAAATAATAAAAATATAGGCTGGAAGGTGCTTTGCACTGCTGCCACACATCAGAATGGTTTAAGGTTTGGCTTATTCAACCAACTGAGGAACTTTTTCTGCATGCATGTATGCATTCAACCCAGGCATGATTGGCCTTCTTGCTTTCCTTCACAGACCGGACACATGCATGTTTGGATAACTGAATAGATTTACAGATTCCAGCTGAGATGAGTTTTTAGTGTTAATGTTCATCTGTGTGTGTGTGTGTGTGTGTGTGCTCTGTTAGTGTGCATTATCCCCTCTATTCTTTTCTATTTCACTTTTGTTTTCTAGCTTATGAACTCGCACTGTCACAGCACAGCCTTTTAACTTTTTAGGTGCTGTTGTGGGTTAAGATAAAATACCCATACTAGCCTTTTGGTTGCTGGGATGTAGCAATTGCTTCCTTGTAGTTCATCATCATTTAACACCCACACTGCAAAGAAAGTGCACAAGTGACAGTTAGTGACTTTGTAGGCCTTTTTCTCTTTTTCTTAGACTTCGATAATGGCTTTCACATTTTATTAATTTCACCTTTCAAAGCTCTTTGTTAAAGTTTTACAGCATTTCCGCAATGACCTTGTTTAAGTGGGATGTGAAATATGGCCCTAAATTCAAAAAATGTGAGCATCAATAAAACAGGTGCAGTAATAAGACAAGAAAATAGACAATAGATCTTGTGAACAGACATTCAATTTCAGACATTAAAGATGTTCATGTGTCATCAGCAGTAAGAAACCGAAACAAAAAGAGTTTTCATCATCATCATGATCACCATCACCATCAATATGATCAACATTTAAGTCAGTGTTACAGCAGCATGACATGAATATTTGTCTTCTAATCCAGGATTAAAGCCAGGGGATTGAGGAGTAAATGTAGAGAAGAAGGGAAGAAGAGATGGAAAGGAAACAAAACAGACAGACCTTCTGCATCCTGTCTTGTTCCTCCTTTACATATATTGTGTCTGCGAGTGTGAGTATATGTGTGTGCTTGTGTTTTACTGGCAGGATGTATGCATTTACTGCAGCTCGCGTCCCGCTGTGCAGCAATCTGTTAGCACTTCCTTAGCATCCTTTGTTTCCCAGAAACAGCATATCTGGCTGACGTTCTGAGCTGGGAGTGAAATGTAGTGAAATGTTGCACTCACACAAACACTTGTTGCCTCAAAAACTGAGTGCATGCACTCTGCAGGATGCTACGGACAGGGCAGTTTCTTCTGAACGTAAATTATGATGGTTTATGGCTTATTAAATGCTGTTTTACAGATGCAGCAGTAAGAGTTTTTCAAAGTTGACTGCAGAGTTTTCAGGTGAGCTGGGCGCGAGAAGCATCATGCCAAATATAAATGTGCTTTACCATTATTGATTTGATGGATGCTTCTATTCAAAGTTATGGTGGTAATAGTTTTTCATGTCTGTGCTTTATATATTGCTAGAGGCCTTTTGTTATTGTGTTCCATTTTATGTTTTCAAGCACTATTTGATATTTTATTAGCAGTAATACAATATTATATGCATTTCATTATTGGATGTCTTTTTTTTCTCTATTTCATATCAAGCAGCTCTATGTTTAAGACAAATTTCCCCTCGGGGACAATAAAGTTTATTTGGCTTGATTGATTTATTTGGGTTATGTTTCACCTGACCTTAGAGTCTAAGGTTAGGTGAAAGCATTTTACATTGATTGTAGAACTAATTGTCTTTAATTGGCTTATCAGAGGACACAGTTCATAAACCTGAGTTAGGATATTCATGTAGGCCGACACTACACCAGTGAATTATCTTCATTTATACCATACTTTTTAAAACAGACTTTTCAGTGGGTTATTCTATTTTCGATGTGTGTTTCAGAACTAGCTCTCGGCTAGCTGTTGTGATTTTGTGGATTCTATCAAGTTTTATCTACTATGTCTGTCTCTGTTATCTTGTTTTTTGCTTTCCCCCCCAAAGACACAAGAAAAATGAGTTTCACTCTATTTTTCTCCTTTTTTTTCTAGTCTGGCAGTGTGCCACGGTGAGCACAGATCCTATAGTGAGGGCTTAGATAATGAACACACACAGTCACACAGTAACATAGTGTTCAACTGGCGGCAGCCGGCGACATCGTCACTGTATGCGATGCCGATATGTTGTTTGTGACAGTGTGTGTGTGTGTGTGTGTTTTCAGATTTTCCTTTGAGCACGGGATTACTTTGACTGACAAGTGCAATCACTGGTTACCACCATCTTGGTTTTTACAGATGTCACATGAATTTGTCATGTTGGGATTGCTATAGCAACAGCATCATGGACAGTCTCACCTTGATATTAGTGAGATGCCATGTTTCGTCACCTCATACTGTTATTCTGCCAATCTGTCAGTCAGTCTGAATCAATCTGAGATGCTTGTTAGGCCTGCTGCCTGGGAAAATAATAATTATTAACATGACTGCAAAGCAAAGCTGTGTTGGGCAGTCTTTGGTTCCACTATAGCACCAGGAAGGACAAAAGGGGAGATGACAAATCTTAGTTTTACAAGACATAATGTAATGTAATCTAGGGTTAAATAATGAGGAGTTTGCTTTATAATGGAGCCCTGGTGTCTGCTTTTGTGTATATGTTTACAATAGTGAAAGAAGCCACAATAAAACCAGCTCCATTCATAAAAACTGGCACGAGGTGGTTGAGTTACGATACACACCAAGGGAAATGACATTTTTGATGGGGTGGGTGGTGCTGAAAATATGGAGAAAATTTTATAATAAAGAAATAAGTGTGCAAGATATTAAGTATTCTTTGGCAGGTAGACTGAAAATGGATGTTGCAGAGAAGAATTCCAGCTAGAAGTAGAAGATGGTGACTGAACCAAGTTGAACCAAACTAAAAACTTGAGAGGAAAAAAAAAGGCGACACACTGAAATAATGTTGTACACTTATAAAATTTACGTAAAATATTTTGGAAGATACAATTTACAGGCTTTAGTTTTACTCTTTGGTGCATCTGTTTATTGAGATCTGGGATGACCCTATGATGTCTGTATGACTCGTCCGCATTGAAAAAGTGCCGTGTTCATATTCTAATACCTCTGCAGAACCTCCGTATAATAACAGTTAAAAACTAAATGTAAACTGAACATTTTAAAATGGTAAAAACTGAACTGAAATGACCCTCTCACCCAGGCACCACCCACCCCCAACACTGCTCACTGGTGGTGGTGATGGAATCATGGCTCACGAAGACTTTGGATGAGGTACCTGAACAACACAGATGATGTAGAAATGGGGAGGAGGAGGATCGCCTTGCCATGCCAGACACCTTTCAAGGGAGAGTGGAAGATCACAGTGGATTAAAAGACTGGTGATAAGAGGCCGATTGGCTGCGTGGACAGACAGTTTGTTGGACAGGAACAGTAAGGTTGAAATTTTGAATGAGGTGAATTTGACAGTGTGAGATAATGTACGTGCTGAAAAATAAAAGGCAGCAAGAATAGGCGATGTTACCATCTAACTTCCTTCCTGGCTTCCAGCCTTCTTCTGTGTACATGTTGGTTGTGGGGATAATGAGCTGAGCTGTGTTGATGTTTGCAAGCATCTCTCCTGATAGGACTTTGTCAGTGAGCCGGCACAGTTGCATCACAGTTTGTGTGGCTTTGTGTCTTCATCCTCAGCTCAGTGGATGCACCCATCATGGCAGGTGGTTTTCCTTCTTTAACACTGCTCTCTTCTGCCAAGGTCAGCTCATTATATCCATGCTGCTCAGTACTGGTCCCATTGTATTGCAGGCTCTCAATCTCCCACTTTAATAGCAGCTTCCTCTCATTGATCTTAGGGCACTGAGCTACAGGATCCTTCTTGGTTAGTGTGGATGTACTTCTGCTCGTCCATTATTTCCATATAACGTCTCTGCTCGGGCCTACTGTTATAGCAGTCTTTAGAGCGGAAGATGTTGTTAACCTGGGTGATAAAAAAAATTATTTAAAATGGGCAAGTTTAGAACAGTTAGGCTGAACACCAGTGGTTATTATAAAGTGCTCATTATTTCATATTGCCGAAGTTTTACTATGCAGTCACCAAATGGATGTTGATTTTAAATAATTTAAGCTATTATTTTCAATTCAAATGATGTAATATTAAATTCTTTGCTAGGATGAATGGTTTCTTCTTCTTCTTTTTAGATGATTAGTGTGTTTGTTTGAAACAAATGTTTATTTGTATTTTCTTACCAAGGAATAACCTGAAATAAGGAGGGAAAAAAAGCTCACTGCCCTCATAACCTCGTCATGACTCTTCCTGGAGAACCACCACACTTGATCTGGTGGTAGTAAATCAAACATTAAGCCCAGACACAACTCCTTGATGTCACATGAATGCACTGATGGGGACCCTCACTGATGTAAAAACGAGTATCTTTGTCTTGTAGGGGCCACAAGATAAGATTTCAACTCTAATTTCTGTCTGTTTTGGGTTGTTTGTTCGTGCGGAGGAAAGAACCAGGCCACAGACTCCCCCAGCTGTTTCTGATTTTGAGCATATTAAACTGTGTCGCTGTGTTCATGTTTTCTCCCCTCTGTGTCTCTTTCTGCAGGTTAACAGACCTTTCAGGCTCTCTCACAGATGGTCCATTCAACTATAAGTACAAGACCAAGTGCACTTGGTTAATAGAAGGATTGTAAGTACCACTGTTTTTATCTTCCACATATCATCATTAATCTTACTTACTTCCACTTGGATAAAGACTTTATTCTGTATGTGACTTAAGGGCTCTAGATAAGGGAGACTGTATTATTCTGTAAAAAGAAGGAGTTTGTCTATGAATATAGTAGTTACTGTGCTCTGTGGTTGCTTTTTGCCTAATTACTGCTCATGCTGCGCCAACTGAAAATGCTTCATTTGCCATTTTATTCTCTTGCTATGGAAATACAATGCTTGCTTGCACTAAATGTAGTATACAGTGGTAGATCACCATGTAAAAGTCACAGAATGGCAACTATAATCATTATTTTCTAACACGGTGTGTAAGGTCATACATTTAATGGTCTCCTCTGTATGCTCTGGAATGTTAGATTAGCTCTGGGCAAAGCAATGAAGATGTCCATGATCTCCTTGGGAAATGCTGAAGGGCAGCTCAGGCTCAGTAATATATTACTACTATTATATATGCTATTATTTATTTTACTGTACTAGCTGCATTTTTCTCTAAGAAAAATGAGAGAAAATTACTCAAAAGTCAGTTCAAGCTAATTTCATTTGTATCCATCCTCAAAAGCCTCAGAAGGCTTTAACTACTGGATGGATTGCTAAGAGATTTGGAGCAGATATCCATGGACTGTGACTGAAAATGTGATTTTCAGGCTTTTTTTTTTTTTGCACAACCAGAAGGTTACCTTGCCAACACATTTCAACTCCCAACTCGTCGCGTAAATGGGACTCGTGGTAGTGCATTTGTGTCAGTTTGCGTAGGTATTTGGTTACTGAATAGAAAAGGAAGTGTCAGATTTTAACTCTCTGCTGGCTGTCAGCTCTTTGTATTTTATAAATTCGGACTGGGTGGCTGAAGGACCAACAACAACACAAACAAGAGTAGTCCACAGACCAGTTGCTCCATATTTTTTTTTTAATCAGCTCCCAGCTAACATCTACATGTAGAGGACAGTCTACAAAGCTCTGTACGCTCTCTGATAGGACCAAAGCACAGCCATGTTGGTCACCTTAGTTACACATGGTCAGAAACCCCTTCTCCTTTCTTGTTATACTTTAACACAAATTTCACTGATATGTCTCCAGTTACAATGGTTACATGTCACATGACAGTGACAACTTTTGCCCACCGTGTTATTGTGCCGAAATTTCTATTGAACCCTATTAGAACAAGCTGCACAATGAAAAATGATGCCAAAGGGTTACTGCCAATCATTTTTACTCATGCTTAAAAAATATGCTACTGAGCTAATATGAAAGATGATTTTTAGGGATAGCTTCCTTTTTTTAAAAATGTATTTTTTAATGACAGATTGCTATAAAATCTCCAGAGCATATTCATTTGTCAAAGAGGAATAAATAAATCAGGTATGGGCTAAGAATAGAAAAAATCTGCTCCATCACACCCTGATGCATTTAAATTTGCAATGAATGTACAGTGCAGATTTTCCTGGTGATTTACCTTCATTTTAACATCTAGGCCCTTATCACATCAATCATCATTAGGACTTTTTGTTTTAACCAATTAGGTATGCATGTCCACATATGGGAGACAATGATTCGTACCCTGGTGTTTACCTTCATGTGTAAAATCGGTTGATTATCATATGCAGGTTTGCCTAAAGCTGAAATAAAAGTTTATTTCAGGGTTCTGAACCCAGGATTCGACCTTTACAAAACTAGGATACTTGATACTAATAGTCAGCATGTGAACAACCACTGCATGAAATGCATCTTCTAGGATGCTGGCGTTAAGACAAGGACACACCTCACAAGGACTTCAATATAGCAAAAAGGTTTTCTGCAGTGGGTGTGGGTCCCTGAACTGTCGATTTACGATCTTAACCACAGATTTTATGAATAGTGGAGACACTTCTGTAAAGTAAGAATGATATGAAGCTTATAGGTAATATATATATTTATCAAGAGTATTTTTGTCACACCTATTTATTCTGCATTCCCTCTCTCCCTGTCTCCCAGCCCCAACGCTGTACTCAGGCTTCGCTTCAATCACTTTGCCACAGAGTGCAGCTGGGACCACATGTACGTCTATGATGGAGACTCCATTCACGCCCCTTTGATTGCCGTCTTCAGGTGAGCACCTGGTAGTCTGAATAGGAAAGCTGTGCAATGGAGGAAATATGTAAATGACTTAGGTACCCTTTGGCACTGCTTCAAAAGTGCCAATAAATTTGCACTTGTGCAGTCAAATGACTCCACGTATGGCCAAACAATGGACCCCATAATTGCTGGCTTACCACAATACAGCAATAATAGAAAGAAAATACTGCAATTACTCACATTATCCCTGAATGCCACTTCTTTTTCTGGAGATTTATTCCATACTTTGCTCTTTTTTTCCCTTCTAAAGAACAATCTACAAGCATGTTGGTGGAACTCTTTCATTTCACGCAAATTCATTAAAAACAGTAATGCCACAATATTTTGCCAACCTCCCACTTATTCTAATCCATTGAGGCTTATCTCTTGTTAAGAGTTCAGTTGTTTCCATAAAGGGGCAATTTGGACTATTGTCAAAATATAATCTGCCATTTGATTATACATAGTCTCGACTTGTGTAGCATTATTACCTACAGTAAGTAAGCTTAAATTGTTATTATGGATGGGTACTTACACTTTGCATGGTAAATAACAAACACTAGTTCCAGCAGGGAGCTTGGGCTCAGTGTGGGCATGGGTACATTTACAGTGCATTGCATGGATTAAAAGTGACAGGCCGGTCCCCACTAAAAATCATAATCAAACTAAATTTAATATGGCACTACACTGCGATGTTGTTTTACTTTAAGGCTAATTACTGTCATGTATTTTCTGTGGGGTGGCAGTGCTTTCAGACTACAGCACATCATACACCAAAAACATTTCAGAAAACCTTCTGTTATTATTTTGGGTCCACGGGGGATGTCTGTCTTTGCAGGTCTCATTGCCTTTCTGTTGAATTCTTTTCTCAGCGGTCTAGTGGTGCCGGAGACCAGAGGTAATGAGACAGTTCCTGAGGTTGTGACAACGTCCGGCTACGCTCTGCTTCACTTCTTCAGTGATGCTGCCTACAACTTGACTGGTTTCAGCATCGCCTACTCGTAAGTCTCGATATTGTCTTTACATTCACTCTGTTTTTTCTTCAGCTGTTTGTTTTTCCCTTCCTCTGTTTTTCAGATTTTCTATTCCAGTGCAACAAATTCAAATGTCTGTACACTGCCCATAGGTGCAAATGTGCGTGCAACTGTCTGTCTGTCTCTGTTAGCCTTGCGACAGACTGGTGACCTGTCCACGGTGTACCCTGCTTCTCGCACTATGGTAGCTGGCATAGACTAACCCAAACAATGATCTGATCCTTACCAAAATAATACATTTTCATCAGACAACAGGCCATGTTCAGATATAAAACACAGACTGCAAATGGACTGCATGAGGAAAGCACACTTTTGCAACTTTACTGTCTGGTTAACTGTGGCCAAATGTAAAAACAAAACAAAACACCTTACCACATCAGGGATCACATTTTTCCTAAATTGATAAAAACTGACCCCCCCCAAAAAATGCAATTATGAATGAATAAAGCATGAACCCAAGTGAATATGATACTATATCTATGAGTCCACTGATTGACAGATTGCCAGCTTGCCGTGGAGGACAAAAGTGACCAAAGAAATGTAATTGTTCACCTTCATGATCAGTCTGTTCTCTCTAATATGAACAAAAGAGAACACATTTTTGTATTTGTATTTATACTATAATTTGTACTGAAATGTCAGCCAAATACCAAATCCTGATAGCATCAGCTTGTTAATGTGTGCTTATTTGTGGCAGTAGATCAAATGCATCATCAGCTAATTGATTTGCAATATCAAGCAGTTACATCGACAGCTTACTAAGTGATTATTTTTACCAAATGCTGTGGCTGTGTTATATTTAGGTGTGCTTCTATTGTCTGTGTGAGTTCATTTGTCACTTATAGGAATGGGGCCATTGCTAATGAAATTAGTCTCACCCAGGATTTTCCCATAACGACAAGTCAAAGTGACACGAAAAGTTCAATACAGACAGAAAGTGTGCAACAGGCTCATATTATTAATTTTTTTAATGAGAACTTAATAAGGTAAAAAATGTAGTCAGTGTATTCTAAAATTAAGCAAAGGCTTTATAAGAGTTTTTGCAGCTTCTCATTATCCACTGCTGCCAGACTTTGACTTCAGCTTGGAGTGGCATTTGTTCCCTGGGGCGACAGAGAGAGATGATCACAAATTTTTGTGTGTTGGTGGCTGATTTAACAACCGTGATCACTGATTGGGATGACGCCCACTCATGTGAACCTGGTTATGTAGGGAGAAAACTTGGAAAGACATATAACTGGCAGCTGTGTGTGGGTACTCTCCCAGGAAAACAAAACAAGAAGAAGAGAAAAAAAAGAGAAAAAAATCCAGATTTTTCACATCACCTAACTTCTTGGATTCGGTAAGCCACATGCACTATTAGCTACACTAATAGTGTGTTCAGAGACATTGCATAAGCAGGACACATGACATTTAAAGAAAACTTACCAGGAAGCCAGATAATGCTCTCCAATGTTGCTCTCTATAAAACCACAGTTGAATTATGAGCTCCAGCTGCCCACAAATGGCAACAGTAAGCCGGTCTCCATTTCTGGCTGTCTGTTGCCGGTGGGGACAAAAGAATCCAAGGTCATTGGGAGAAACTCACGTGATTTAGGAAAAAAAAGAAAGAAACACAGCTGAAATACTTTCAGCTAGCAGAGATGCTTTGGTCTGAACAGAGCACACACGAGGATCCAGACAGGAAGTGATTATAATCCAGTAGGCCTAATCCAATATCCAGAGCAGTGTCTGAAACCACCTTCTACTTCCCTAATTTACAAAAACATAATGATCACTGAACATCGTGAAGACACCATTATGTGGCACCACCTGGCGAGGGGCTCAACAGGTAATGGTAATAGTCAAGCAAGGCAAAAATTATAATCACAGCTGTATTCATATGTACAGAAAACAGCCTGTGTCATCTGAAATGACAAAGTTTCTTATCAGAAACTTTGACACAATCCATAAAATGTTCTTGCCGCCTATGGTGCAAATCCCATGGTTTTTTATGTTTTTTACGTATGCTTCCAGGTACCTCTTTAGCTTTAGCCGTATATTTGCATTAGTTACCTCTTGTGCTGAAAGCCGTTGATGTTCCCAGTCCAACTGAAGCCATAAAGGAAGTCGCTTTTGCAGTAGTTTCTTTTCTTTTTTCCTTTAGCTGGTTTTGTGCACACCAGTTTTACCTTCTGACAAATGTTATCCTCGTCACTGTCAGGCAGGGCCTTTGATATGTAATAATATATTAAACTTAAATATCATTCATTACTTTTATTTGTGTTACTGGGATAGTGCTTGGTTCACACAAAATCTCAAGTGTGGGATGGTTATGGTTTAGGGAGGTAGAGCAGGTCATCTATTAATTGGAAGGGTGGTGGTCAGGGAGGGATCCTTGATATCCAAGATTCTGAACCCCAAGATGTTCCTGATGCATTCGTTGGGGTGTGAAAGTTAGATAGAAAGCACTTAGATGTGAAAAAAAGTGCTTGTGTGAATGGCTGAATGAGACATCTTGTATAAAGTGCTTTGAGTGCTCCAGTAGAGTATTTACCATTTACTCGGACTCAAGGCCAGCCAGTCTGCCTCACCATGTCAACTGGGAACGGTGCTTGGGAACCGCTGTAACATCGCTGGTTTTTGTTTCCTGGCTCTACTAAAAGCTGAGTCGTACAGGACCAGTCACACTGTTCATGTAGATTTCTATGCCCTATCATCACCCCTAACTTTAAACCAACCTGCTTTGTGCCATTGGTGATGGTCATCACTGAAAACTGAAAACTGAATGATATGTAACTCCTCCCAAGCTGGACACCTGCTTGGGAGGAGTACATACAGTTACACAAGTTCTTCTTAGCACACACACATACACACATACAGACACACACACATGCACACCGAGAGGAGATGAAGGTTGTCATGACAACACCCTTGTTACGGTAGCAAACCAGCCTTTTGCATTAACAAAAACATGATTCTCCGCCTCTGGTCCTTCACATCTTTCCCCCCAATTTTTCTATCTCTTTCATCTCAAACTTATCTGATATTCCATAGAAACGCCTTGTAATGTCAGTCTGAGTGCTTTTTGTTCAGTTTGGATTTTTATGTGTAATTTCTTTGTTCCACCTCTGTTTACCATTTTCAGTCACGTCTGTCTTTTTCTTTGTGTTTTCCTCGCTATATCTATAATTTATCTTGTTTAAAATCTGAGGTAGTTTAGCTCCATCTCTATTGTGTGTCACATTGTTTATTTTTGCATCACACTCAGTTAGATTTGGTGGCTTTTGTCCAAAGCCACTTACAGTAAGTGGATTCAAACTTTAATGTAAGCAGAGGTAAATGGCATCAAAAACGGGAAGTCCAAATCTACACAGTGATGCCTTCATGGTCTCTGACTTTTCTTTGGATTTTTAAGGTTCTTCCTTTTTTTATTAAATAGTATTGCATTTGTTTTCACTGTTGATCTTGTCACTGTTATTGTTAGGTTGAGTTCTGATTCCTAATTTTTTTTTTCATTTAATTGTTTGATTAGCATTCAAATCTCTCAATGAATACTGAATAAAGATCTGCCACAGAGCAAGAAAGCATGAGATAAGGCTAATCAAATAAGTATTGGCTGAACCAAATGCTTATTATGCCAATCCTTTTAACAAAAGATCATTTAGGAAGCAACTCATTTACATAGGGTTCTAAGCAAAAGAGTACAAACAAAACAAACAAACAAACAAAAAAACAAAACAAAACAAAAAAACCCTTCCATCTTAGATAAGTAAGTACATTAAATAAAATTTCATAACAATAATCCATGCAAAACAACCAAGAGTTTCAGGATTATTATTATTGCTCTTCTTCATTCTTGATTTATGTATTTTTCTAATACTCTAGTTTTAAACATGTTTTTAAACAAGGAAAATGAACTACACCTTTTAAGTCACTGTCACAACTATTCCACAAGTTAACTCCTCTAACAGAAACACATCTCTGCTTTATGTTTGTCCTTATCTTGTTTTTAAAAAAAAAATCTTTTCCCCTTAAGTCATATTGACTCTCTCTGACTTCAAACAGCTTCTGAGTACTGCGGGCAAAGCAACTTATTTTTTTGCTTTATACATTATCTGTGCCATTTTTTATTCAGCTAAATCATAAAATTTCAGGGTATTCAAATTAATAAACAAAATGTTAGTTGGTTCTATGTAGTTCAATTGATTTATAATTCTTATAGCTCTTTTTTGTAACTTGAAGATAAGAAGAGTATTGGTTTTATATGCATTACCCCATATCTCTAGACAATAAGTCATATATGGAAGCAACAGAGAACAATAAAGTGTGTATAATGATTTCTTGTTCAGGACATGCTTTGTTTTGTAGAGAATAGCAATGGTTTTTGTTTTCACATGGTTTATATGAGACTTCCAGCTAAGCTTATCATCAATTATCACTCCAAGAAATTTATTTTCGTACATTCTTTCAATTTCAATTCCATTAACCCTGATTTTAGATACATTTTTCATTTGTCGAGTGCCAAAAATAATACATTTTGTTTGGTTTATATTTAACGATAACTTATTTGTATCAAATGAGTTTTTTAATATATTTAGCTCCTTTTCCACTGTAGTCACGAGCTGTTCTAGGTTTTTACCTGTGGAGTACAGAGTGGTATCATCAGCAAACAAAACACATTTTAACAGTTTGGAAACATTACATATATCATTTATATATAATATGAATAATTTAGGGCCCAGCACAGAGCCCTGAGGAACACCACAAGTTACCTTCAAGTGATTAGATTTTACATTATTGATTTCGACATATTGATATCTGTCATCCAGGTAACTTTTCATCCACTT
>VUQG01038332.1:0-28084 GCA_015106755.1 Etia nguti
TTTATTCAAAAGACCGTCTCAGTGTTGCGCTAGTGAAGATCCACTTCGTTTATTGTCTCCTTTTGCTGCTCTTCTTTGGTGAACAGTGGACGGCGAGCTGACTTCAGGTGCGTTAGCACCACCTTCTGGATTGGAGTATGAACTGAAATCCCAAAAAGTTGATTCTGTTCATCTGGACGTAGCGTTTTCAGTGGGAGAAACGTTTCGTCACTCATCCAAGTGACTTCTTCAGTCTCAGCTGACTGCAGGTTTCCCCAATCTTATAAACGGTACATTTGCATAATGACTGAAACCAGCCCACTGAATAAACAATGGGCTGGGAGGTCAGTTCCTTGATCATTAATATGCAAATTCTCATGACCATTGATCAACAACCACTGATCAATGGCCATGAGTACCATTCACAGAGAGTTGGGGAATGGCTGCAATCACAGCATTGTAAGATGGTGACAGATGTACCCTTAGGCCCCCTCCTCGATTCAGAGATGGTCTTTCCCTTTCATGTAATGATCAGTAGTTGTTGATCAATGGTCATGATAATTTGCATATTAATGATCAAGGAACTGACCTTACAGCCCATTGTTCATTTAGTGGTGCTAGTTTCAGTCATTATGCAATGTGCCGTTTATAAGATTGGGGAAACCTGCAGTCAGCTGAGACTGAAGAAGTCACTTGGATGAGTGACGAAACGTTTCTCCCACAAAACGCTACGTCCAGATGAACAGAATCAACCTTTTGGGATTTACTTACCTGGATGATTGAGCATGCATTAAGGCATATGAACTGAAATCTTTGGCGCAGAGGTAACAAACTCTTTAACCCCAATTAAAAGGTGTTTAAGTGGAATGGTATGTCACTCAGTATAACAAAAAAATATCTTGAAGTAAAAGTTCATTTAAAATAATGATAACCTCAAAGAAAAATGAGTCTAAATTTAAATGAAAAATATTAAACAATGATTTAAAGAGTATTTCAAATCCAGTATAGAAACATCAGGGTCCAGACTGAGATCATACCAAGCTTGTTATGGCTCTTGGGACTCATTTTGGCAATGCATAGTCTAAATACAGAATGCAGAAGTGAAATGAGTCGATTTAAAACAGTGGCATGTGCCAGACTCATGGTTTCATTTTTTCCATCACCTGACCAAATCTCACGTCTGGCTCAGTTTTTCCTGCCTACCTAGATCTCTGGTAAAGATAAACACTATATAGATCACACGCTTTACCTGTGCACCTATAGACATGGCTTAAAGGCAGGGGATATTTCTCATGAATTGGAGAAAACATTCTTTCATTTCTTAGCTGGTGGCTTTGTGCCAAACTAATGCATTTACGTGGGATGTGTTGGTATGGCGTAAATGGTACGGCATACAAAATTTAGTGCATGAGAAAACAGGACAAAGGATGGTGCAAGACTCCTGGTCCTGATGAAGGTTTCCTCCTGTTAAAATGAGTCTTTCCTTCCCACTGTCACCAGGTGTTTGCTCACAGGGGGTCATTTCATCATTGTAGTTTCTAGTTTTATTGTAGGGCCCTTATCTTACAATATAAAGCACCTGTTGTTGTCATTTGGTGCTATATAAATAAAATTGGACTGAATGTTATTAAGTCATAGGCTATTCTGTGCAATCTAACATGATACAGACTTTATACAAGGGTGCGGGGCAGCTAAAGACTGATTAATGTCTGAAAAGCTCTGAATATCAAATACTGTCTGGGTCACAGTGGAACAGTGATTAGCACTGTTGCCTCACAGCAAACAGCTCCTGGGTTTAAATCTGTCAGCTGCCTGGGGAGTTTGCATGTTCTCCTTATGCTTGCGTGACTTCTCCCCACAGTCCAGAGACATGCATGCTGGGTAAACTGGCTGTGAGAGTGAATAGTCTCTCTGTGTGAGGCCTGTGACAGACTGGTGACCAGTCCAAGCCTCTGTGACAGCTGGGATAAGCTCCAGACCTCCCCATGACCCGGAATTGGATAATGCAGTTAAGAAAACAGACTAATAAATAAATCCTCCATTTTATAATTGGTAACAGTAAACGATCATTTCTAGAACCTTCCTCTTGAACTTTGGTAGAAAAAAATAATCAAAGCTGTAAAATAAAGTGTGACCAAACTCTCAGGTTATGACAGAAAGAATCACAAACCCACAGATATGGATTTTTATTTATTTTTTTAAAAGGATTAAATCACAATCAATCATTGCACTGTATATAAACAAGATGTCCCCTTCCCCTCTACAGTTTGCAGAAATGCTGGAAATATTGCATTGCTTTTTCTGCACTGATTAATTTAATAACACAAAAGGCTAATTTTAAATACACACATTCCCTGATTTGACAGTTTTTGGTTTGGTTACCTTCCTTCCACTTCAAACCTGTAGTATGGTATTGTTAATAAAATACAATAAAATCCCCTTTAAGCTTGAAGACAGTACATCCGTGTAGTCGAGGGCAGACCCCCCCATGGTCAGTTCAGATGTGGCAATAAAGTTCCGTTCTTACAGTAATTAACTCAAACTGCTGTTTCACATTGAAGGCACTGAAAGTCCAGTAGAGGCCACAAAGTGTAGTTAAGTGTTTAATAAAAAAGAAATCAAAATACATTTTTAAAAAGAGAATAAATTAAGTCCCTTAAACTAAATACTTAATTTGTTTCAATAATCTGTTGCAGTGAGCTTTAAAGTCACAGTCAGTGAAGTATTTCCCTTTTCATTCCACAGTAAACTCACAGACACAGAAAAAAGAAAACACATAAAAATGGGCCGTGGTCACTGCCAGCAGTGCTCTGACCACTCATATAGGGCGGGGACAGAATATTTTAAGCACATTGCCAACTCGAGAGCCGTCTCGCTGTGTCAAACAATAATAACTTGAGCTTTGCGAGAGACTGATTGTATGGTACAATCTGAAGTTCTCAGAGTAAACATTTTTTTGGTGGTTTGCTGGTTTAAAAATAAATACATAACAAGGTAGAAGGGACAATTTCCAGTTCCCACTTCAGTTTGTAGCAGCAGCAGCAGAAAGGTTCACAGGAAAGCCAAATATTACCATAAATCACACACCAGAGATTGTCTGCAGAGATAATAAAATAATTTTTTTTTTTTAAATCATAAACTTTTACAACAGCAAATCAGTTCCCTCTTTAACTAGACAAGAATCCGTGCCTATCTATTCAACGGAAATAACGCTTTTTTAAAATAGCATATCAGGAGTGTTTTAACTCTAACTAAAGCTGACGTATTCTGCCAATTTCCAGATTTACAGTTATAATTTTGAACTCTACCAGAGTAACACAGTTCAAAATAAACCTTTTTTCTTTTTAAATCTTACACTGGTGCAGCCCCTCCGTTTATTCTCTGTCCAAAATGAACCACGTTAGCTTCCTTCGAGCCACCTTTTTTCTTATTGGTTGCCCCTCATAAACAGATGGTTTGAACCAGCAGGTAAGTGAAACACTGAAACAGTCCGTGTGTGACGGAAAATGAGGAGGAGGAGGAGAAGAGCTCCCCTTTAAGGGTACTATAAGCATCTTAACAGTCTGACAGTATCTTAAAGATTGTGACTCACAGCTTACACCGTTTGGATTCACTCTCAAAGGATCGTGTGGTCCAGACCAGCGGGCCCTTTAATCCAAACATCTTTTCTTTTTTTCAAATTAAGGTAATACAATCCATTTCCCCCCACCAGTCACCAAAATAATGCTTCCCAGGACAGAAAGGTTCTTTTAAAAAAAAGGCAAAACAAATAATAGTTCCATAAATCCCATCTCCCTGCTGAACAATAACAGCAGCTGTCCTTTAGAAATAAAATTTATCATCATTTCCTTCATGAAAAGAAATCATTTGCTGGTTTTGCGTTTATTTCAGAAAGTCGTGAAGTGTCATTTTGAGACGGGCACAGTCCCATGTTTCTGCACATCCCGTCTCCCCGTGACTACGTTGGCGTCTGCGTGCAGTGATGAAATTTCGCATCATCTTCATTTAGTTCCGCATGTAGAGCCGTATGAGGCTGGCCTTGTGCAGCTGCTGCCACAGATTCATCTCCATACGCAGGTCGTGGTTGGCGTAGAAACCCACAGGGTGATAGTTTTTGTCGTAATAGTGGTCAGAATATTTCCTGTAGTCTGGGGTCATGAAGCCATATGCACTTACCTTTAATCAAAAGACAGATAAATTAGGAATCTAGTGACACGTAAACTGCGGAATGCCAGCTTTCGAGCTCATGTGCTTTGTGGTTTGATTTGACCCTCTGGGCTCATTTTCATTCTCTCAGGCTGTAAAACGGGTTTAACATGCAATTAACTGGATACAGAATCTGGGCACGATTTATAAAGTATGCTGCCACCACAGTAAAGATCTAAAACATAACTCTGTGGAGGCTTTTTGACACGCAGCAATTTAACAGAAATGCAGAACATGCTTCTGCAGCTCAGCTGCTCAAAGTCAAAACATTCTCACGCTATCGGGCAAGTACGGCCTTGTCTCATGGTAAGTAAACAGCACAGACTGATGGAAATGTACCTGATCGCAGGTGTGCAGCGCTGCCAAAAGCATCGTGGCACCGGTTGATGGACGGTAGATGTCTTTGAATCTGCTTTTCAGAGTGCTAGATCTGAGGAATCTGAAACGGGAAGATCACAAAACTCGAATAAGCCTGCGCTGTGAGCCTTTCAGCAACTGAAGCTTGAAGTTTCACACACACACAAGGTGACCTCTGTGGCCCGGTGTCGCTGCGTGGGGATCTTCCCTCAGCAGCTCTCTCTGGTTTCAGCCGCTGCTTCTCCTTTAATCCCACTTACAGCTTTTGAAACACGAGCTCTGCTTTCATGAGTGAGAATTTGCTCACCTGTTTCTGAGGTAACGGATGAAATCGGGATGGTACATCTTCAACTTCTCTGCTGACACGTCCTCACCAAAGTACTTCACTGGACTGTGAAGGAAATACGGCATTACTATAAAAACACCACAACTGCTGTAGAGCACAAGTATTAACATTCAAAGAACTGATCACTGATAAGCAGTGACACTTCTGACATATTTGATCTTGTGACATATAAACAAATACAGACTAGTCAGGTTTAATCTGCTGTTGCCCAAACTGTCTGCAGGAAATATCATCTGCTTCATCTCAGCAATCATATTTCCAAAAAGTAAGACTCAGTTTTTGTATCTCTGCATAAATATGGCTTGCTGTGCAAGTCTTGAGTTGCAGACATACAGGCAAAAAGCAAGTTTGTACAATTTAAATGAGCTTGAAGGTCAATATTTGTTATGACCACCCTTATTCTTCAGCACAGTCTGAGCTCTGTGATTCAGCTTTCTTTCTTTAAGTAGTCTTTAGAAATACTTTTCCAGGCTTCTTGAAGGACAGTCAAAGCTCTTCTTTGGATGTTGTCTGCCTTTTGTTCTGCTCTCTGGCAAGATGATCCTGCACTGTTCCTCTGAACAAGGTCTGGTACAACAATTGGACTAAAAAAAGAGTGAAAAAGCAGCCAGTGTCCAAAGAAAAACTTTGAAAAATTTTTAGAAAGTCTGAAGAACTCCCGCTAGTGGTAGTGGACTAACCCACAGGACACTTCCACTACTTGGGCCTCAATGCTGATAAAAATCAAATTAAAAACGGGTAACGCAGAAGAAAACAGGACTGAAGCTGCAGTCTGTAAAGTGTTGCTTACTTTTTGCCCCTCTCACGCCCCCTGTCCACCAGGGTGTGTGTCGCCGCCGCTTTCATCAGCAGGTAATCTCGGTCGTGATCCGGCAGAAAAATGTACCGCGTTTCCTGTTTGAGAGGAGGGAGCAGCCGAGCATGACAAGACTGTTTTAATGTCATCGCTTAATAAAGACAGATGTTTTGTTTCTGTGCTCACCTTAGACACGGGGGGTCCTCTGTACCCAACACCTGCGTAGCTCCACATGGAATTCATCAGCGTGTTTGTGGAGAACGTGTAGTGGGTGGTACGAGACCCCACGTCCTCCTCAAAGCCCTTAATGATTGCCCCGTTGGTCCTGAAGATCACAACAATCCAGAGACACATAATAAATGGAAACAGCATTATTTTTCGTATATTTTCATTATCAATGAGACATTTAACTCCACTAAGGAAGCTTCTGACCAAAGTCAGAACCTACCTGAAGACATAGTGATGGCTGTCAATCTCCTTCCCTTTCTGTGAGTTCTTCAGTATCCCTCCATTCCCCACCACCGCACAGCGACTGCACTCTGACTTATTGCCAGGAGCCTTCCAGTTGTCCAACATCTGCCAGTTAGCAGGAGAGTTGAGGACAGAGAGTGTTTCCACCAGCGCTGTTGGCACAGAAGAACTGATTTAATCTGGTAGAATTTGTTTAATATTTGCGCCCACACACAGATTCTGTCATTTGATTGTCCTGAAAGAACAGAAAAAAATCCTAGAGGCTCCATGTGGGCATACAGACAGGAAGCTGCTTTTATCTCTATGATAAAAGCCTTCGCTGTGATGAGACCAGCATTATCCAGAAGTACTTGTAGTCCTATGTTATTGTGGATTATTCAGTTGGACTGAACAATTGTTTAATGTATTCGTGTACATTTACTGTAAATTTACGGTGTATTACTGTATTTATATTTTCAGTTTTGTGTTTTTTTGTCTGTTGTATATATTAAATAACTATAACACACTCCTTTTTCAAAATAAAATTTAAATGCTATTATTTTCAAGACAAGGTTGTGTCAATGTACGTTTAAATAAAACAAAACAAAACAAACAAACAAAACAGGACACATACGCACATGATGTGTATATATCAGAGGACCTCATATTGAACTGGGGTGAATCCAGTTTTATATTTTAAAAAAATTACAATTCAAGAAACTTTGATTAGTTGAATTTTACCTGTTTTGACCAATTATATTTTCCTTGTTTTCCCATCATGTGCTGTTAGAACAGTGGATGTTACAAAGTTACAAATGATGATGTCAGTGTAAGTATGAGGCAAAAGCTCAGGTTTGATCTAAACAGTATTATCAAAATTCTTTGAAGTCACAGTGTGGATGTATTTATATGGAAGCCACTGCTGTTCATTTCTGTTGGAACTGAGTGGGTGTTAGGTGGGGCCCACCATAAGATGAACAAGGATTATTTTGAATCATGGAATCATGCAAAGCTGCTTTAATAAAGTCTAAGAATAAAAATCTGGACACAGAGCTGAGGATAAAAAAAGATTCATTTGGTTGGGTAGAGGAAAATTGCACATTCATGATGGCTGCATTCCATCATGAATGTTAAACTAAAACTAAAATAAATACATTTCATAAGAAACTGGAGAGTTCAAAAGGAGCAATCATGAAATGACAGGAGAAAATTTCAGATAAAATCAAAATCTCACTGTTGTAATCGATCCCTCCCCAGCCATGTGCTCCTGCATAATGGCTCAGACGCCGGTGCTGTTCAGGTGTCGCGTGTTTGGCCCACTGCAAAACTGGAATACTTTCCAGAAATCGCTCTCCAAATTCAGTTTTCCCCACCCGACTTCGAATGCTGTCTGGACAGTCCTGTGTGGAGCAGATAACAACATAACTGTTATCAGACCTCATCCAGACACTCCTATCTCCAGACGTAAATGCAGTTACAGCACGTCCCTCACGATCATTACGAAGCCAGCATCATTACTTTCACTTGGCAGGAAGTTCAACCTCAATATTAGACTCCTAATAAGAGTCTCACTGGGCGCAATTACCTGGTAATTACAGAGCGGAGAGAGAACAGCGCTAACGACAGGACAGATGCTGGAGGTTTCATCCAGCATGAGGCATTATGTAACACACAGAGGACGACGCTGCTGATGAAAAAAAAAACCCAAAACTTACAAGTATATACAAGTAGACAAGGAAGTAGAAGAAGATGTTATTGGAGGAGAAATATTCTGTTTGAGTGAAATACAAGAGTGGAAATAACAGATAAGAAAATACATGCAGGTGATATCAGAGAAGGGTACTCAAAGAAAATCTAACCACTGAAAGTGAGTGGATGATAGTCAGGGAAGCTAAGAGCTTCAAAAGTGCCTCATACTGAAAGCTGCACCCATTCATGCACGGTCGCATAGCTTATTGATATACTTTAAATACTTCAACACACACGCACGCACGCACACGCGCAAGCTTTTTACTCTTTGTTCAGTAAGTTGTTGAATAAAACTGGATAGCCAAACTTCCAATTCATCTGCGCTTCAGTTAGTGGATGATAAAGGTGTACCACCTGAGCAACAGGCGCCTCCTTTCTTATCAATTTAGGCATCTTGATAACTTGACTCACTAAATATATCAGCCTGGCTGGTGGGCAACCCTCAAGCAACAGACGCTATTTTAGAGACCAAAATGACAGCGTACGGTCATCTATGACCTCATATTTTTTAGATATCTATATTTATATCAATATCTATAGATATCTATATCACAATAACAGTAGCCTCAGAGGAAAAGTGAAATAACCTGAGTCGTCTGTCAAATAAGCTATTATCCAAATATTTGCCTCAATGCAGTAAATCCTGTCCTGAGGCCTGAGGCCGGATCGAAAGCATTCATTTGAACAGATAAAAACCAAAGAAAAAATAAAACATTCAACACCAAGATGCATCATTGATAAGAAAACATGACTGAATGGGTTTTGCAATTTAACAGTCTGTGTCACTACAAAGGTATTTGTCAGTTATTTTTATGTTCTCTGGAACATGGTAGTAAACTGTAACAGAAACAACAGGTAGGTGTGTGTAATACCTACATGCTACTGATGCACTACCATGCAGAGCTCTTTATGTCAGGCACACCTCCTTTGCTGTAACATTTTTAAGTTAAAGCAGTGCCAATAATATCTAACCTTTACCTCTAATATGGATGCAGCGGCATAAAAATAATTAAAGAAATCCATCAACTACTTTATCTTGATCGTGTCTTCTCTCCCTGGCTGTCTCTGCAGTCCATTTATGTTAGTCATGTTATTCACGGCCTGAATCTTGATTTTCATTAATCAGTATTTAGATTCTCAACAACAATAACAACAACTTTGTTTTGTATTCTTGCTTCAGGCATAAGTGGCTCCACTTTGTTTTCATTTTTTTCTCTGGGGTAGTACACCGTGGTTTCAGTCTTTGTTGTCCCATCTTTGTTAAATTTATCGTTAACTACAGTGTGTGCACACATCATGATTTATGATATGGCCTCGTTATATCATTAAAGTCTTACAAAATCATGCAATCTCATCCAGAACAGCCAGAGTTGATAATTAATCTGTTTTGCATTTCTCCATCCTCATTTCACTCAAGGCATCATAAGACAAAAAGTTTGTGCTCATGGTGAGGAAATGTGGAAGTCGGGCTCCATTAAAAAAAACCCAACATGACACGTATTTCTACTAAACATTTACTGGAAAAAAACCCAAAAAACAGATCCACCCAGTACCCATGGCAGCCACCCTATGACAACATCTCAGCTCTGACTAAAAGCAGATGTGTGACAAAACCTGCTGCAGGGATGATAAACCAAGTCATGTGATAGGCACCGCTTGTTTATAGGGTTCAAATTACAACTTTTACTACCCGCTGGCTTTTTTCCCACCACATCAGTCAGTCACCGTAAAGATGATGTTTACCTTTATTATTTGTGTGGATTTGTGAATTTGAAAGCCTGATATCTTGCCAGTCGCCAAAGAGCTTAATTGTCGTTTATTTAAAACATGAATGAGCCACATCAGAATACTTTATTAATCCCTAAGGAAATTATGGTTTGTGTCATTATTATTTGCATGTTTCTGGATCGATCCCCAGCTCGTACAGTCTACGTGACAAAATGTCGTTGAGCAAGATACTGAGTCTTGAGCTTTCCTCTGCACATCCACAGATAAAAGTGCTGTATAAATGGGTGAAAGTGCTTTGAGTGCCCAAACTGAGTAGAAAGTACATTTACCATTCACTGAATACAACATGACACTCATTTGGTAGAGTATGGGCTTCTATTTGTGGCCAAATTACATCCGCATGCATACTGTCCATGTCAGCTGAACATGAGAAAATATTTTTGTGTGTCAGTGGATGTGGTTTCACTTCCTGTCATCTGACGCTGTCATTCTGAGGTCTTTGATTGTGCTGTTCTGCATGTTGTCAAGTTCTTCTGAGTGTTTTTGCAGGGCTACATGCAGGACCCACGCATACATTACATCCTGTACGATATGCAGAAAAGTACAGTAAGAGAGGAAACGCAACAAGAAAACAAAGGTAGAGAAAGTTTTACAAATCGAGACATCGACACAGATGATCTGTTACAATAGTTCACAGCCACAGTGGGCATGTGGGTGTAAATTTGGCAGAATTGCATCATTGTGCGTGCCAAAGTACGGAATGAGGGTAAAACAAGGTTTGCTCTCATGCCAACAACTTGTGGTTGACAAGGTGGCGACAGCAACAAGTCACAATGGAACTTCACAAACCAGCAGAAATTGTAATGGTAGTATGTCTTTAACATACCTAAGTGGGCCGTTTCTTGGCCCACAACCTACTGAGAAAGCGCAGCGCACACCTGGAAAGTCTTAAACTGCAGGGAAAGGTTTAAAAGACACTTCAAGTCTAAAAACTAAAAGACCCACAGGGCTTTGGTGAACCTCTTTGGGTCAGTCATCTTTCAAACATCTCTTTTCACCTTGAGACTGAACACATTTAATCAAAAACAGTCTCAACCTGCAGCAATTACACCACACCCACTCGTAACTGGGAAAACAGCCTGTGACATATAAACGGATTCAATTTCAGATTCCTGGATTAAAAACAGCAAAAATTTCTTTGACAGCTGCTGAAATCAGATAAACGTTTTGCTCTCAGGGGGTTTAATTTTCAGTAGTAGATGAAATCAAAACCAGCAAACTGAGCACAGTTAAGGAGAACTCACCGTCTGTGGAGGGACGCCTTCACTCATGTAAGAGTCTCCTATGAAGGGAGGGTCCGTAGGTTTGGCTGGCCGAGAAGGCTTCACTGTAGTTTGTTTGGTATCAATTCTGGTTTTATTATTGGCATCATCAGATCTGGACTTGGATGTCTTGCTATCCAGGTGTTGTTTTTGCAGTTTGTGATGCTTTAAGAATAAATTCTCTACATCCCTGTCTGGATGCAAGCTGGGGACTGGGGGCAGGAAAGTCAAGTGGGCATCGTTGCTCTGCCTGCCGAGAGGCTCCTCGGATGAGATGCTGCGGGATACAGAACAGTTAGCGACACATCATATGTAACACATACCAAGTAAGAGTCAAAGGACAGCTGCACATTATTTTCAACTTCCAATTAATGTGCCTATTGTGGCTTAGGGAAATATTACGTGCATGAGCATGTTTTTTTCCGTGTCCATTTAATCCACAAAACAGGATGTCGCAATTTTCAAGTGCTTAGAATGATTTTTTTTTTTTTTTTTCATATTTAAGATAATCCTGGAAGTGAAACCAAAGCAAAAACGCCCATATCAAAAAAATAAATAAAATAGTCCACACAGTAAAAAGTTGACGGCTACATGAGAACAAAGTTCCAGCTTTTGTTGTTCATGTCTTTTCACGTCAGAGCATGTGTGCTTTCCTCACTCAGTTGCTTATTTACAACCACAGATGGTGAAAGTTTCCCACACTCAAATGTTGCTTTTACATGCCATGCTTCATTAGATAATTAATCCAAAGTTTATGCTGTTGTAAAGCAGAGAAAGGCAGGTGGAAAGAGCCAACACAGAGATTTCAGTAATAAAAACTGATATTATTACTCTGTCAAGTTATTGAGTATTGATATCAGTATTTCTCCCACATTACTCTTGGTAAATATTATTTTTGGTTTATGGTGCAGAAAGGTAAGTCACTGGTAACATAAGGAGAAACAACAAGTGAAATCAAAGTCATGAGATGTAAAAGTCTCACTGCTCACTGTAAAACTTCTGCTTTATTCTCCCTGTAAAATCCTGGGTGGTAAAGTGTGATATTGCGATAATTGTAGTATAATTATATAAGTATATTATGAGCCTGATCCTTGCTCTGTTTTACATGTTGCTTTTAAAGAAAATATGCTGTCATATATCAATATTTTCTAGTTTTCTCTGAGCATCAAGCATTAGATGACCATTATTTGAACTACCAGGAAGCCTCTGGACGTCTTTATTAAGTGTTTCAGAGATACAAAGCTCACATTAAAAAAACCAAAAAAAAACCACACACATTGGAGAAAGGAAATGACAAAAACAAAGACAGTTAGCATAGCGTTAGCTCATTCAGGCGCCACACAAAATCAAGCTCTGCAGCGATCCTGACATACCTGGTTGGTAAATCTCGTAGGGTGATCCAATTACACCATTTTAGTCCGATTTTCCCGCCTGAGCTTGCAAGCTGCTTTGCAACCACCCCCTCCACCCCTGCTCCCCTTTTTATACCAACTTGTATTCATGCATGGAAGACAGTTTTTTCCTCATTCCTCTGCCATGTTATCAAAATTTAACTGATCACACTGGAATTTGAGCCAAAACATTAATAACCACATTTACTGAAAGCAGTTATTGTTCAAGAAAGGAGAGGCACTCGGAAACTAACTGCCACATTACAGTCAGAGGACAAACTGCATACTTCTACAACAGAATAAAATTAATAAAAGACTGGGAGAGTTCCACCCTGTTAGGTTTGCTTAAACAAATCAATTCTAATCAATTGTGTTTACACAGCGTGTACAGAAACCACAGCTGCTGGAGGTTTTTTGGACTCGGTACATATTTAATTTGATCTTTTATGCTTTTCTGTTCTGTGCCGGTGTCACTGAGCATACTGTAAAATATAAATGACCACATTTGGAGGGAGCAGTCATCTTTTGACTTCAAAACAGACCAAAAAAAAAAAAAAAGGACTGTAAAGCAGCTGTCACTCATCACGAGGAGTCTCAAAGGTGGGAATTGGGGCCTTTTACTTCTCTGTGCACAGGGCTCCATTGTGCCTTAATCCATCTGTGTATCTTATGGGGATTTCAGTTTTCTGCTCTTTGACCATTTCACATTTCTACATGAGGCTATAACACCAATGGCTGTAAAATATCTTTTGCTTCAATGTCTAAATTCATGATCTTAACCTCCAGTTCCAGACTAAAGCAGCAGCAGGCGAGTGAAGAGGACATTCACATGATGATTCTTACAAAAGGCATTCAGATCTTTTAAAATCAGAGACCTCCGAGCTCAAAAAGCCCACACTCACTCCTGAGTGTCTCAAACAACCCCCTTAGAAAGTCGCCATCTTTCTTCACCCCCTCGATTTAATGCATCTAATGTGGACCCAGCGGCTTTTTAAACCTGGACCGCTACCCATCGTAACAAAGCTTACATTTCACATACGTGTGTGAGAGAGACCACCTCCAGTGAAATAACTCCAGGGGATTTTTTTCATTAGTGCAGCCAGAGCGCTGTGTGGCTCCTTTGTTGGAACCACAATGATACAAGTGGAAGGGAGGGGGATAAGTGCCGGTTACAGAAAACTCCTCGTACCACTTATGATCTCAGAGTTTAACCCTTCAGACCAGTTTCGCTGCACCGCCTGACCGGAATACAGCTCTGCATGTGGACTGTTGTCTGACCCTCACATGTTCTGAGTGTTCAGGGAGGGAAAGCCACCTTTTCTCCCCCCCCACCCCTTTACAAGGAGGTCACTGTACCAAATTCCATTTACAAACTCTCTGGGAAACACTCAGCTCTGTCTTAGGCAGTGTCATTTTCAGGATGGAAAATGCAAGACTTTAACTGAAGGCAGCCAAGGCTTAAAAATGTTAATGTTTAGCTGGAAAATACGATCCAGACGACTGATTCAAGAGGTACGTAGCACCATATTGATAAATACCCAATTTTTACACAAAGGTGAATTAACTGGTCATGTTTAGTTTCTTTTCAGGTGTTAAAGTCTCCTTTTGTCCAATCTTGTGCATGTCTGGGGGAGCTGAGTGTGGGGAAGAGCATCTGATGGATAAAGCCAGTCCTGTTTAATGACTCGCTCACATCAACATCAGAGTTTCCTGTTTTTAACAATATGATTAAATAGCTGAAATGACACTGAAGCTTTATGCTTATCCAAAAAGATAAAAATGCATACATTTAGTTCAGATTGGAAAGCGTCAGTTTTTATTTTCGCAGCTCCAGTTTTGACCGGGAAGAGAACATCTTCATGCAGACAAAATATTTTTAAAGATAAAGAACTTTAAAACATTTTAGCAGCAACAACATCAGTAACTCTAAAGACTTCTAGGTTGTTTAAAAAAAATTTAAAAAAATCATATGATATTTGAATGGGGCAGATGTTGTGGGAAGCACAGTTATAATGCTCCTCGTGTACTGGTGAGCTTTTCCAAGTATTGTGCTGGTAGTAATACCAGTATATCAAAACATTGGGACATGGGAGTAGACCTGGGATATGCTGCTGTTTGCTGCTTAATGTTTAACTTCTTAATACCCTTCTTGGACCTTGAATGAGAAGGTTTTTCTCTAACAATACAGACAGATCTCAGTCTCTAGATTTCTATTTGTATTCTTCTTACTGCAAACATTAAAAAGACAAGCTTTTCAGGGCTTCCACGTACACAGGATATTCAGTGACAGACATCCTGGCATCTACTGACCCTTGTTTATAAGTGCAGAAGAATTTGTAAAACTAATAAACAGCTGTAAGCTGCCATTTTTAGAGTTACAGATGGCTTTGAGATTATATGAGTATTATAAATGTCTTCTTGCACTTTTTTATGGCCTTTTTGCTGTTGAATGGAAGAGTGTGTCACCTGTTTATGATTTTAACAGTAGTTTTGTGACAAAAGTTTGATAAGGGCCACGCCCAAAAGAAGCTCAAAAACCACGATGAAGTCCAAAGGTTGGTTCTTTTCTGCTACTCGTACTCCGCAGCATTAAATGTGTTACATATTTAACTGCCCTGCAAGCATTTCTGATGCAAGCGTTCGCATAACAGTTTGTGTACTTAAGATTTTATTACTGGTCAACATGTGCATCACTTTATGGCTGTGTTCTCTTAATGGTTTACAGATGCAGGGGAAAAGTGAGGTTTTTAAAATGTGCTGCACCTTTATCCTGGAATAGAGTACGAGGGGACCTGAAACTGAGCCGAACTCTTTGTTAATGTTTTTTGATTTTAAATGTCTTGATTATTTTTGAGAATTCAGGACCGGTGATATACCGGAAAGCCCCGGTCAAGTCCACAGACGACAGAACATCGTGACCTGTAATGCAGCGAGAATTCTCGGGCTTTCTGTGTTGCTTTTAATTCTTCAGCTTTCCCTGTTCAGCATCATCATGACTGAATGAACACACATATTGACATGATTTCATCTCACGTCCTCTTTTGTGCCCGCATGGTTTGAGACATGAGAATCAGGTTTAACGAGTTAAGGATTCAGTCTAATATCAGGCTGCTTTCATAGCTTTTGTTTGGGGGAATAAACCTGTTTAAGCATGCAAGCGTTACTTTCAGTTTCTGCACTTTAACTGCTCAAATGTGTCAAATTTTCATCACGTACATCCCAAATGTGTCATCAGTCCCCCATTTTCCCTCTGAAAGCCTCGAACATGTTTGGATGTCATGTTTGAAATCTCCATACTGACCAAAATAACTCACATTTTAATCCTAATTGAGCAGACAAATATTTATATTCATTCATATTAATAACTTGGAGTTTAAATAAACTCATTAGTGTCTTTCTTCATCAGAGGTATTGTTGCCTTGCTGAATATAGCATTTTCTTTTAACCAAAGGGTCAAATGCACATGTTATAAATAATCCACACCTGGTAGTTAGTTCCTTGTTCAAGTCATCAGGTGACACTCAGTAACTTCTCTCTCTCAGCCTGAGCTGCAACTTTGAGTTTTGTCCCCCCTTTATTCTGATCTTCTGCAGGTAAAACACATTGAGCTGAATCTAAAACATTTGTTTAAGATCACTGTCCGCCTGCTGTGCCCCAAAAGCTTAAAGATGATGCACAAAAAAAATGTCTACAAGTCAAAGAAAATTCAGCTGGATCCGAGAGTCAAAATGAAAGAAGCTTTCTGAGTCTAAACTCACCTGCTCGCCCTCTGTATGAAGTCGTAGAGAGGCACCAGAGGCCTCTCCAGGGTCAAAGCCAGAATGTAGACGATCAGGAGGCATGTGACCGTGAGCACGCCAAGCAGCAGCCTCCTGTGTAGCCCCATGCCAGTCACAATCCCAATCACGGTGCGTGTGACTCCGGCTGGCAGGCTGCGTCTCCTCGCCCTGCCCTCCGCTCAGCCCCCAGGAACATGAAGAGCAAGAGGATGGAGGCTGAAGAAAATGCTGTCCCGCTCGACAGGGCAGCTACGAGTGTCGACGGCGGGGGATTTACCCACGACAGGATCTGGGCTCCGCTCTGAGCTTCTCTCAACACAGCTACAGCGAGAGGCAGATAGAAAGAGAGAGTTGGAACGAGGGCAAAGACTCAGGAGGGGAAATTTTATCTTTCAGCGTCAACAGAGTGCCAAATAATCCCTTTTTAATGAAGTCTTTGCCTTCATGCCCCTGAACACAAAGCTCAGGGTCACAATCTTCATCTCCTTTTACATCCTGCTCTTACTTATCTACTTTCTGCTCTTATAGTCTTCTTACAGACAAGAGAAGAAACACTGCAGCTTCACACATTAAAAATATGTTACGCAAAAACAGGGGTGAATGACGATAGCTTCAGCTGAAAAACACAGGAAGCCAGAAATGTTATCTTACAGGAAACCGCCATCATTTGTGTTTTGGTCAACTCAACATGTTTCCTCAACTCTCAGAAGAAGGTGCATTAGGACTGAGCGGTGAACAGCACCCCTCTGTAATAAACTCAGTCTGCTCACTAAACTTCTCTCAAGTCCAGAGCTGCTTTTCTTAAAAGTCCAGAAAGTGATAAATATGTCCACTGATGACAGTGCGTGTGTGTGCGTGTGTGTGCGAGTGTGTGCGTGTGAGAGAGAGAGAGAGAGAGAGAGAGAGATAGGTTCCTAGGCTTGTGGGAGTCCTGGCTGAGGCTAAATGCGGAATGGAAAGAATGTGATAAACTACAGCATCTCTGATAGCAGTTATAACAGAGCGAATTAGCACTTCCAAACCCCAAAAACTGGACTTTTTTTACTCAGTAAAGCATCTCAAAAGTGATCCAGTAATTCATAATATGTCTGACAGAGACTTAGAGCAAAATATAAAAGAGGAAACAAAAGGCACATGCTGTGACAAATCATGACTCAATCTGCCTTCCTTTAATCAGGGGACTCTCTGAGAAACAGAAACCTCCTCAAAAATACCAGAAAAAGATTCCTAAAAAAAAACAAAAAACCCAAAAGCCTCTAAATACTTTTGAGAAATGAAGAACATGAAGATTCACTCACCAGCAACAGAGCTCCTGTTTCCTTTGCTCTCAGTGTTTCCTTTATGGTATTCACAGTGGAGACATATTCCTCTAACTTAGCTCTCTATTGCTCATCTACTGTGAAGCGCTGTGCTGCCAGCCTTGCACTGTATGGGCGGGACCATTGTGAAATGAGCAACAGCTGCTGGCAATTGGTCAACCCCCTGAACTCCAGAGCATGAGAGGAGGGTAGGAAGAGGGGAGGAAACCCACTGCAGGCAGCAATAAAGTTAGTGAGACATGAGCAGGCAGCTGAGAAACACTCAGAGGAAAACAGATTAGCTTTTCTACACTGACAAAATCCCTGATGCATGAGCTCTCATGCAGTGTCTTAACATTTGCTTCCTGTGGTTGGCACGGTGCAAAATGTGGTGTCCAAAATGTGTTCAGAATGTTATATGTACCTGTGCAGAAGTGAGAAAAGCCCCATTTGTGTCACATCTTTTTCTCTCTTTGTATCTCTTGCAGTGAAGAAAATCTCACGGCTCCTCCTCATCCACATTTATTTAGTATGTTTGAAGTGCAACCATAATGACTCAAAGTGTCTGGTAATCAGACTCCCTGACACGGCCTGTGTGATTTTGTTGATTTTGTTGTTCGTTTATGGTTCAAGTTACTCCAGTTTCTCTGACCTCTCCATCTTCATGTTGAGTTTGTCTTCATGGAGTTACTTCGTCTCACTTCCTTTCTCATGTCATCTGTCTTGTGTCAATTGTCCCCACTTGTGTCTTGTTTCCTGGTCCGCCCTTGTCTAGTTTTTTTTTATAACCTTGCTTTGTCTGTCTTTTCCTTTTTCTCCAGTATCTTCTTGTTTTCCTAGTTTTGTACCTTTTGTGAATCAGGTTTTTAAAATACAGCTCGTTTTTTGTTTTGCACTATCCAACCAAAATTACATCGACTCTTCCAAACACTCGTGCATGGATGTGAGTTAGTATAAATCAGTTGCATATTGGATGAACTTTTTTACTCAGAAGCAATATTTTAAAGCTCTAGTTACTAAAATACTAATATCTGATGCTTTATTATAATAGATAAAGCTATCAAGCATCATATAAGTCATTAAAATCCTCTCCAGATGATTAAAGTGATATGCTCATTAACACCATGTATATGGTTCTGCATGAGTACTGTTACTTTTGCTAAAAGCTAAAACTTTTGCCCTACTTAAATATGGAAAAAATCCCACCCACCCACCCACTCCCTCCTCCTTCTCAATCAAAATATGAGATGGCTGGAAATAAGCAAGAAGTTCCACCTTAAAGCTGACAATATGAAACTAAATAAAACAACTGAAAAAACAAGTCTGCACTTTACTACACATCATTTCAGTCAGGCCCCTGGGAGCACAGCCACTGTGGTCTGCTGACCATCATCACCTGACACACAGTTATTTTCTGAGAGGATTATTTGTTATTAGTTATTGCATAACTGTACTAATAAAATACTGGGAATAACAAAACTTTATCAAATGCACGTCTTAAAACACCAAGACCTTCTCGAGTGTTGCCTCAGGGTGTGGGAGGACGAGAGCTACGTCCTTGATTCGATATCACAGCTGCAGACATTTCTGGGCAGATAATAGGCATTCCTGACCGATGAACTCTTTGAGCCTCAGTCTTTTTACGTGACACAGGGGCTAAAATTTTTTACAGTGGTTATAAAGCAGAGACATTATAAGTGCAAGAGACGTGGCACTGAAAGAAAACTGTAACAATAAGGTTTTAAAGTTAGATTTTCACACATCAGTTACATAATGCTTTGTGTTTCAGAACACTTCCAGAATAATTTTGTTTGTTCCTGTTAAGCTTCTGCTTAAAAATGTTTCCTCACAGTTGATTTTTTTCTCCTTTCTATTTAAAATTACAGCTCTGGTGTTAGATTATTATTATTGTTGGTGTCAGGGTCAGAATATAAGAAGTATAGAGCAAGTATTACAATACAAACACTTGACTCTCAGTCACACAAGCATCCCAGTTTCAGTAAATTCCTCAATTTAAACTAAAACAACTATTTTTATTTTAGTCAAAATTTAACATTAGTTACATTTTTATTTTTATGTAACTAAAATTAAGCCAAGCTAAGTGAGAAACAACAGTCAACATGCTTCTCTCAGTTTGAATTGAGCTGGTTGGAGCGTGAGGAAGAAAAAGCGGTGCACACATTGTTCCAGCTGTAAGGACTGAAAAATCTCCCAGATGGTTTTTTACTGGGGGGGGGGTAACAGCTGGAATATTGGTTTACAGATATTTCAAGAATTAAATTCTGTAATTAAACGTTTAGGAAGCATCAATAAATCATTTCAGGCTCCAAACCGACAGCAATTTAACCTCATTATGTGGACTCCAGAGTGTCTGAGACTGAAGGCTTCTTCGTCTCCTACTCATGAGTTATGGTCCGTGAGGGACAGCGAGGGATGACGGGAGGGTGGAGGACAGAAACAAGTAAACAATTGTCTGTTTTCCTACAGTGAGAAGAAACGAGGAACACGGCGTGTTTTCCAAACATTCTTTGCTTTTTATTCTCTTCACAGTTTTTCAAATAATCACAATGAATAATCATAAAAAAACAAACTAAAATAAAATAAACTAGTGCATTCAAGAGCTATAGATGTCGAAATACTGAACAGAAGAGAGCTGGAATGCTTCATATAACGCTGCAGTGAATATGTGTGTGTGTGTGTGTGTGAGAGACACCGCCAGGGTCAATTCAGGTCACAATGGGGAGGAGAGGCAGCACGCAAACACACACACACACACACACACACACACACACACACACAAAAGAGGGACTCATTGGCACTTGTAGGACGGGCATGCATGAGGAATGCCAACTCACATCGCCACCCCTGTCGTGTCCGAGCCCAGCTGCCCCCCGCCCGCTCTGCCGACAGCCGCAGTGGCGGCATCAGCTTCGAGGCCTCCACACCAACTCACAGTGAAACTCGGGGAATGTGTGACACATCAGCCACCCATGTGGGATTTTTGTCTTTTTCATTATCTATGCTCAGCAGGGAGGGTTAACATCGATTCAGGTTTAATGGTTAACTATGTGGCCAAACTAAACCGACTCTAAACCAGCAGGAACCCGGTGGATTACGTTTCACACATTGTGGCTTGGACAACTTGGAGGTCAGAAAAAACCTGACATACTGTATTTAGATCGACTAAAAATGGACCGGTTAAGGTCTCACTGTCACACTTAGTAACCATTTAAATGTTCCTCACAGAAGGAATAAAATACAGTTTTGTCTTGAGAAGGTTTGAGAAAAGCTTCCTTCACAACCTTGACCTTTCTGTAGCCATATTACACCACGAAGGTCGTGTATGAGTCCTAAAATAAATAAAGCGAGAAGAAAGAATAAATATTTTCTCATCCGGGGTCTAATTTTGAGACTGCGGGGGCTTTTGCAGTCACATCATGCTGTACCTAAATAACAGGCCTTACTTCCATGTTTAGAGTCTCTCTCTGCAACACACACTCCTGTCACGGCCGCCTTACCCCTCCCCTACTCAGTCCACGAACCGATCCGACAGCAACCCCCCCGCCCCAAGGACTTTCTGCGACTGCGAGAGGACCTTCGATGTATCTTCAGGGTTTAGAAATTAGGGAAAAATGAAACAGAAGAGAGACAGACTCCGATATTACGCGTGTTTGAGTCATGGTTTGTCACAGCGCAGCCTCTGAAGCTCGACTCTAAACATACCTCTGGTCACATGATTTGTGCCCCCTTAAATCCACCTAACCACCCTGCTCAGTCCCAGGTCTGCTTTCCTAATCCTATAAACGTTTTCTATGCGCATTCCTCCTTTGCTTCACCCAACATCTACCTCAGTCCCTCTTCTCTCTTTTTTCTCTTCCCTACATTCAGAAGCCACTCTGCAATCATCTGACCACAAGCTTTTCTTCGCTCATTTTCCTTTAAGTTGCCTACACGTCTCATCGCTCTTTCTAACAACATCCCACACGCTCTCTATCTAACAGTAAGTCTGAAACTGGTGTTAGTAAATTTCCTCAAGCCGCTTTGTTAGGTCGAAAGTTTGGTTGAAGACACATTAAAAACAAACAGCTCAGAGCTGGGCTGCAGTGAGAAGTGGGGGGAGGTATGGATCCTGTAATTAGCGCTGGCCTTGAGGGGACCCTGGGACAAAAATGCATGACTCAACAGAAAAAAAAGGGCAGAAGCTTTGCGTCAGCTCTCATGCTGACGGCTGATCTCAGGCCTTGGTTGTGAGCGACCCTCCAGAAGAAAGAAGAACAACCCCCACTGTGTCCCACTAGACACCAGTGCAGGCCTGGGCTGGTTTGAGAAACATCTGGAACTGTTCGGTGAAGCACATCTGTTGGGAACATTTCTGCTTCCCAGACAGGAAGAGGAAAGAGGAGGTACATTCACCCAAAAAACAACAACAAACAAAATAAAACAGAAAAACAGGAAGTCCACCTGGTCTGTGGCATTTAAATTAGGAAGTTCAAACACAACATGCTCCTTCGTGACTGTCTTGGGAACGGGGCGAGGGGGGTGTATGCAGTGCTTTTACCAATTTTTGTATTTGTAAAGTGAGGTAGGGCAAAATTCCGAAACTTGTTCAACTTTCTAACGATCCACAGGTCCCGTCTTGCTGGAGGAAAAAACAAAAAACAAAAACAAAAAGCAGCATCACAATGGTTGCATCCCGGAGCGTCGGGGGGAGGGGGGGGGGCACGCTGATGAAAAGGTCTACGGAGAGATGAAACCTGCAGCACTTCTTGTCAGTCACTTCTCCAGCAGCTGCTTCCTCTGCTGTTCCCACAGGGCCTCCAGGTGATCTGCCCTCTTCAGGGCGGCCTATCAGAGAAGAGAGCACCGTTTAGACATGTCTTTCAGTCATTCCTGTTAACTGTGCTTTAATATCATTCACGCCCTGACAGGCAGACTGCACGTCCCACCCTACCTCATACTGCTTCCGAAGATTGTTGACGGTTTCTTCCTTCTTCAAGATGGCCGACTTCACTCTGGTAACGCACAGATGAGAGGACATTAATAAAACATTTCTGGGTCGTAGCTTTGGATTTGCTCATTTCACTTCCCAACCAGTTTAACATGTTTCATTGAGCTGAAACATGTTAAACTGGTAAAAAATGCTTTTTGTAAATATCCGCCACAGTGGCAGGGGTGTTAAAAGGTTTTCAGATTTCTTTTTAGCCCCCCATTTTAAGAGGCTTTCCCTCTGTTTTTAATGGTCTGCCTGTTTAAATAAAGGTTTTACCGACTCGCTGCACCATCTTCAACACAGACACAAAATTGTGGGTCACAGCAGATGTTTTTTCAAATTCTGCTGACAGAGTTAGTGTTAAAAACACACACACACACACACACACACACACACACACACACACACACACACACACACACACACACACACCCAATAACCCAATTGTAAGCCTGACACTAAAACCACATTTTGAGTGTGAAAAATGCCTTCAACTCTGTAGGGACCTGAATTTTGGTCCCCACAAGGGCTGTTGGTCACCACAGTATAGTAAATTTCAGATTTTGGTCCTCACCAAGATAGGAAGAACTGGAACACACACACACACACGCACATACTATAAGGCCAACATACATTACAGATTTGTTAAGTTTATTTTATATCAGCGACCACCTACAGCCCATTTTGAGTGAAACTGCCCTTTCTGTTTACTGTATGTAATTTACTGTAACTACACATTTAGCTGAAATATCTTAATATAAGAAAAAATTTGCAATTTCAACAGCATTTCTTAGTTTTTCTACATAATAAAGAAACATTGCTGTAGTAAATGAAAGAAATCTGAATGACTCTTAAACTCTAAAAATACATGTGTAAATTTACAGAAGTAGTTCTGGTGGCTCAGTAGCCAGACTGTGCAGTACTTATAAAACAGAAAGTTTCCATTAATTCACTGATTTTTCTTTTACTGTGGACACATTGTAAAAAGCAGAAGCTTCTATAGCCAACAGTGAAAAGCAGGAGCTTTTCTCCAATTTAATTGTTTATCTCGTATTTATTTACTTAGGTGCACTTCACATTTTCCAAAGCCATCCAGTCTTTGCTGGGATGATTCTGGCCCCCGGGCCTTATGTTTGACACCCCTGGTTTACATGTACCACCTGGGTCATGATCTGGTCTGCGTATTTAAATCCCAGAAAGAAAAAGAAAGCAAAGAGCTCTTAATATGTTCCTCAAACTAAAAAAAAATCATTAAAAGCACCAAAGAGTGATCCTGGCTGTGTATCAGAACCTCACAGTCACAGATCAGGGATCAGGGATATTTTCCTAAAGCTACACTGCCAGGCGCTTTGGGAATTTATTTAAGTGGCTCTAATCTGTGTGTCTGGATATATACTGTCACAGTGAAGAAAGTTCATATTAAACACAGCCTAAGCTTCAAATAATGAGGCCAGTGTATGTACACATAACCACAGGCTTTACACAGCGTTACCTATTCTGTTTAACCCCACCCACACTCTGTTTAAATCTTCTGCTTAAAGGTGGAGGAGCTAAATCAGCTTGGTTCAGATGGAGAATGCACTGAGGTGCTGCAATTTAGTGTGTTTGCCTTCCTTGTGACATTTCCTGACATTAAGAATAAACTGAAATGCGAGCCCTGTATTTGTTATGTTAAATAATATAGTGATAATTTAGGTGATAGTGTGTGTGCTGCCTTTGTAAGCTAGTCAGCTCCAGCTTCGCAGGAATCCCTTGACTTGAATCATCTCGTTACTTTAATGGCCTGAAAAGCCAACTGAAGCCATCCTGCAGCAGTGTTGGATGTCACCAGGGCTGCAGCTAGGTTGAACATCTGGAAAATTGCCACCGTACCTGAATGTTTATTAATCACATTCAGTGTCACAGAGCCGGCCTTCTGTTCAGGAGGCAGAAATGTTTCAGAGCCACACTGAACGTCGCGTTCATGTTAATCAGGTCACCTTCAGAATCGCTCCAACCCTCCGTCCTTCTCGTGTTTCACTTCTCTTACAAACTGGCAGACACTCAGCGGAGCTGCTTAAGTTTCCACCTTTTATTAAGTCTGAGCTTCACTTTCAAGCCACGTGCCAACATTCCTCTTTGCACCTTCAACAGGGTGAATCTGTAAGGAGCCAGCAGGCCTCTGACAAGACCTACTGAATGTTTGGACACTGCTGCTGACCTAAATCCACAGACAGACAGCTGGAGATGGTGACTCACTCACAGCTTTGGCTTCAAAATGTTTACACACATAAAGCGATCACCTCAGTAAAACGTGTTAGGTAACTTGTTTGATGTATTAAACAATTTTTAATGCGAATGTATGAACAGATCATTTAAAAATTACTGCCGGCGACCAGTGGTACCCCTCAGCCTCCTAGTAGGTACAACTATGGTATCAATTTCAAAACTCTTTGTCGCCTCGTTCTCCAGTTATCGCATTCACAAGATTTTCAGGACACCTGACCTCTGACCTTAACCTTGAGTTCGAGCTCACTGAGATTTAAACTTGTCTGAGATTTTTAGTAGGTGCACTCATGGCATTAATTTTAAACTACTACGTCGCTTCTCTCTCAAGTTATCGTACTCACAAACCTGCGTTCCTGCCCGCACGCCCGCCCATTTTTAAACTCCATCAGCCTTCCCTCACACGTTTAACTGGTGTTTTTAGGGGTTTAAAACTGAAAAATAATCAAACTCATTCTTAAAATTCACCATTCCCTTCCTGCTTACCGTTGGTGGACTTCAGCCAGTTCTTCCTCTTTCTCCCGTGTGACCCTCTCCACCTCCAGCCGCATCCTCGCTCGGACTTCTGACACCTCCACCTTCAACCTGCGGTTCTCCTCTTCCGTCATCACCAAGCGGTCGGCAAACTCCTGCCTTAAAACCTCCGCCAGGCTGCGGCGCTCTTCCGCCAACTTGTCCCTGGCCTGATGAGGGAAGTTGGAGGAATTCAACTGGATCTGTCTAAACATATTTTCTATTTCTGTGTCTACGTTCTACTGTCTAGTAAATGTATTTTATGGCAAATTATCTTCAGTCACTTGTAACCTGCAGTTTTAGTTTTTCCCTCTGAATGATGCTCCTTACCTGCGTGATCTCTTCAGTCTCCTGTTCTTTTTGTCTAAGCGCGGCCTGCAGTCTGATCAGCTCTCCCTCCATCTCCATCTGCTGCTTCCTCAGTTCCTGCTGCTTCTCCACTGCCGTCCTCTCAGAGCGCTCCAGCTCCCTCAGCTCGGTCTCGTACTTTTCCCTCACACGCTTTAGCCTGTAAAAGGAATGCAAAACACAAATGTGACGTTTGATATAGTTGCTATTAACAAACTAAAAAAATGCCCAAGGCTGTACTATAAAAGCACATCATCCATTAGAAAATGATGTTGACACAGAAGGAATCACAGCTACTAAATGAGCCTAGAACCCAAATTTAGGTAAAAGGAGACCTTTGAAAGTTTATCACTGATTTTTCACTTAATGATGACCCTTCATTTTTACATCTTACATCTATGATACAAAGCACAGAGATAAATCTGTCACCAAACAGCGGAAACTGTTGTGAATCTTTACTGGACAACAACACGACTGGCTGCTGTATTTTTTTGTATCGTAATTAATGTCTAATAATGTCACATTGTCTAAATTACACACACACACACACACACACCTGTTTTCCGCTGCCCTCTCACACTCCTCTTTGTCCTTGCTGGTCTCCTCCTCCAGCGTCCAGATGGCGAGCTCTATCTCTTTGTCACGTTCTCTTCGCAGTTCTTCTTTTAGCTCGCGCTCACGGGTCAGCAGCCACGCTTCCTGTGGACACACAGAAACATGCATGCTGTTAGTCTACACACATGGAACTGAAATCTAACACTGTCAGTTCAGCCTCATCTGTCATCATGCTCTTTTTAATTCTTTTTCCACTGTCAGTGTTTCTGCTTTCTCTGAGAAATAGTTTCGTTTTTTCCTACAAATCCACAGTTTGATTTAAGCAGAAAGCTGGAGGGTAGAGGTCAGCTGGAAACCTGCCACATAACTGTGTTGTGACATAAAACAGAAAAAAAAAACCCCAAGCTCTGCTTTTCTCCTATTCACATGAGCCACGCACATTTCAACACTGCTATCTAAAACTGATACACGAACTGGAAAAAGGAAAGGGAAGGGATAATCCCAGGCAAACAAGCAAGAGAAGGTAACCTAGATATCTACATGTCAGTTAGTAAAACACTTCCCATTTACAGAGTATTCAGCAGTCACACTTCAACATGAAGAAAAGAAGGAGCGAGTGAGAGTAGATACAGGACATGCTGCACAGATTTAAGCCAACAAACCTCTTTCTTCTTGTAGTTTTCTTCCCACGTCTGCTTTTCGATGTCCAGACGCTCCTGTAACGCCTTCAATTCCACCTAAACGCACAAACAACACTCAGCATGAGGATTTCAGACGGACGCTCGTGATGCTGATAGAACGCAGTCTTATTTCAGGTTCTTGACGTGGCTCTGCAGTATTCACAGTCTTCACCTGATGTCTCCTCTCCTGCTCCTCCCTGGTCTTGTCCAGCTCTTCTTTGAGGGCTCGTCCAGCCAGAGAGCTGTTCTCCTCCAACTGCCGCCGCAGATCTTCCAGCTCGGCACGCTGCCTGTGACACAAACACAAACCAGAGCTTTGAAGAAGGACAGAAACATCAACACTCATCCCATATGCCAAAAAACTGTTGACTCATTAAGGATGTTTTATATGGGAAAGGATCCTTTAAAGATCCATTAAAATAGCTCGTGCTAGACAGATAAACCTGACCTTTGACCTTACCTTGCAGCCAGCTGGGCCAGCCTCTCTTTTTCATCAGCGACCTCCTTGTAGAGACGCCTGCGCTGCTGCTGCAGAGACACCTCCTCCTCCTGAAGTTGCTTCTCATATCTGAGAGACAGACACACAAACAAAGACAATGACTAAATGTTGCTGCAAAAAGCCTGAAAAACAATTAGAACAAGCAGGCGTCTAATTAAGAAACAGCTGCTAACATGGATTGGCGTGTGCCATGATGTGAATAACATGAAAAGCCTGAATCTTTACTGTCGTCTCGCGTCTGAGCCATGTGAACACTTCTAAAAACTTTCAATTTAAAAATTTTCAATTTAAAACTAAACCTTCAGTCTAAATATTTTTAAAGTAAATAAAATTCACTCTTTTTTATGTAAGCACACTGATCTGAATGTCTGAGTTTAATTTATTTTAATATTTGTAATGTAAAATGGAAACAAAAGTCAAATTTTTGTACCAAGTGAAACCCCATTGTTCCAACGTCTTGATGCATTCTCAATCATCCAGGAAAGTAAATCTCCAAAAGTTGATTCTGTTCATCTGGACGTAGCGTTTTGTGGGAGAAACGTTTCGTCACTCATCCAAGTGACTTCTTCAGTCTCAGCTGACTGCAGGTTTCCCCAATCTTATAAACAGTACATTTGCATAACGACTGAAACCAGCCCACTGAAGGAACAATGGGCTGGGAGGTCAGTTCCTTAATCTTAATTATGCAAATTCTCATGACCATTGATCAACAACCACTGACCAAAACCCACTGATCAAAGACCACTGATCAATGGCCATGAGTACCATTCACAGAGAGTTGGGGAATGGCTGCAATCACAGCATTGTAAGATGGCGAAAGATGTACCCTTAGG
>VUQG01038337.1:0-15109 GCA_015106755.1 Etia nguti
GAATGGTGGCTAAGCTGTCATCCCTGTTGGACAACATCTCCCACCCCATGCAGGAGACTCTGACAGCACTGAGCAGCTCCTTCAGTGGCAGGCTGCAGAGAGATTTCGCAGGTCTTTCCTTACTGCTGCTCTCAGACTCTACAACATGGTCTCTGCAGATGACCACACACATGCAGACAGACACACACACACATCCAATACACTATAACTTTCGCTCTGTCTCCCTGATGTGCAATGTTACCAAGTGCAATTTTCCTAATATAACAAAGTATTTTATTCTATTATTCTATTAGTGTGGGAACAATAAAGGTTTATATTATTTTATCTTATCTTACATGATAGTAAACAATACACTTTATTGTTTAAATTATGAAAAGTGGTTAAATGAGTTTGCGTGTACATCCTGCAGAAGTGGACATGCCTGTTACAAACACTGTAGCATTGATTTTATCATAGCAGATGCGAAGGAAAACCGTATCAGGCAGCATATGAGTGCACTCCAGACACATCTGACCAATAAGGAACTCAGCTGTTTTCATGTGTTTCATGAGTAATTAGTTACTAATTACTGATTACTTCTCCCAAAAAGTAATCCTGTTACTTTACTGATTACTTATTTTCAAAAGTAAATAGTTACTTAGTTACTTTTTAAAAACATGATACACAACCTGAATAGGTAATAAAACAATAGACCTTTCAGCCCAATTTTTTCTGCATAATCCATCATATAAAATGTAATCAAATAAAAAAGTCTCTTTTTAAAACTGGTTTTATTAGTTTTAATCTTTTAACTTTATGCACATTGCATCAAGCAAAATTAAATTATATGCAACAGTCTGACTTGAAGAAATCTGTTTAAAATTTAAACCAATTTTCTGCATATTCCAGCATATAAAATAAAATAATGTTTTGTGTTTACACTCACTCTTTCAAATAGATGCAAGTAAAACACAAAGAAAAATCAAAGACTCAGCAGCACTGAGTCCAGTTGCTCTTAAATCTATTTTTTTACTTGTTTAGTAGGAGTGGGGCCGGTGGAGGTTTGCATTCCTGTGGCAGCGTGCTCGGAGCTTGCTCAGAAGTTTAGGGGGGTTTTTTTGCTGTAAAAAGAAGTTTTCTTCCCACGCAGAGTGTACAGTGGACGCTAATGTTTTTGTCACTTTTTACTGAATCAATCTCAAAGTAATGTAAGTACATCCAAGCTTTAAACGCTGCACGGTCATACTCTCTCCCGCACTCGATATATTATCCATTGTTGATCTGCACATGTCTGTTACCACGAACGTCGCACGCGCTTACGTCATTGTCATGAGACACTCAAAAACCAAATCACTGTTTAGTAACGCAGTAATGCAGCGTACTTACAGGAAAGTAACAGTAATCTAATTACTTTTTTTTGCAATAGTAATCCCTTACTTTACTCGTTACTTGAAAAAAGTAATCAGTTTACAGTAGCACATTACTTGTAATGCGTTACTGCCCATCTCTGTCGGCAAGTGACAACATTATAAAGAGGATCATTCTTTGTAATGTGGATAGAATGGACTGACCTTTATTTAGCTGTTTTCTAGTCTTACTGAGGACTAAAGGAACTTTAGACTGCAGGAGGATACTCAGTTTTACCTATAAATTTTATTTTAAAAAAAAACTTCAATACTGCAACATTACCTTCATAAATCGGTGGATTTGAAACCTGACTCTTTTTTTTTTTCATTGACAAGTTATGAGCTCCATTGTATTTGTACATTTTGGACACAAAATTTGTTGTTGTTTTGTTGTCAGTTGAGTTAAATCCCACTTTTCATACCCAAATAAGCTCTAATGCCAATAGCATTTTTGTTTAGAATATAGTCCACTGAGACAGACAGGAAGTTTGACACCACATGTGATCACACTAATACCCACCACTATGTCCATCAAAACATAGCCCACTGTGGGGTGTGTTTATAACTGCTGTCCATTCAGTACATTGGAGCTAATGTTGGGTGACACTCAGACACTCTGGCTGATGTGTTTTGGCACTGAGAAGATCCCAGCTGTGCATTTACATATGCAATGACCCAGATTAGCATCCCTCCTCACACTCCATCGACACTGATTAGAGCAGTCTAGTTAAAGTAACGCCTGTCCAGCATGTCCCAGTGACCACAGCAACCTCTTTGTGTGAATATGCACACCAGTCTCAGCTTGAATGCTCACTGGCTTGACAATGACATCAAAGAAGGTGAAGTTTGGATAAGCATTAATTAAAGAGTTCATCCTGTAAAAAAACAGACTTTTTGTTGATTTTTAAAACTTTGAATTCATTAAATAATTTACAGCATACTGAGAAAGTTGGAGAATAAATTAAAGGATCTTTTCTGTCTACAGGGATAGTTTTTATTCGTTTAATTTGTTGATATATAATATTAAATCAGCAAACAGTTTTACTGAGATAATTTGACGAAGAACTACTGTAAAATATACACAGTACAAATGTTTTCTGGTTTGTACAGAGTTGGCAGGACTACCTTCACACATGAACATGTAGAAGTATGAATATAACTATATACCACTATACTGACTACAGAATGTAGGTATATTGGTTTTGAAGATAATGCTGCAAATTAAATAAGAAAATAAAAGGGAAAAAAAGACAAAATACAAGTACAACTCCATCATTTAGCTTTGACACTTGAAAACTAGAGAAGACTGAGGAATGTGGACCCATGGAGTTTTTTCCAGTTATTTATGTGGTATGCAAAAGCAGAGACATTCAAACATTCGTGACCACTGCAAGAATCTCTTTGGAATATTGTCAAATTATGCCGGGAAAGCAGTGTTATTAGGTTTGAAGAAACTTTTGTAAAAAGGCTCAAAGGAATACGAAGAGATTCTAAAATTCATCAGCTCTGCCCTTAGTCCACTTTTAACCTCATAAAAGGGTTAAAGTTTTCACAGAAAGACTGTCATTCTGTTTGAAATCAGAACTGAACCAGAGACAGCATGACTGTTTGTTTTATGGTAAATGGGCTGATTCTTATAAGGTGCTTTTCTACTCTATTTGAGCACTCAAAGCACTTTACACAACTTGCCTCATTCGCCCATTCACGCAAGCACTTTTTGCTATTCTATGCTTTTCCTGTCTGTGCTTTCTATCTAGCATTCACACACCTCATACTCCAATGGATGCATCGGAGAGCAACTTGGAGTTGGTATCTTGCCCAAGGATATTTTGCATGTAGAATCAAACCACCAACCTTCTAATTAGCAGATGACCTGCTCTACCTCTTGAGCTACAGCCACCTCTTTTTACTGTATCTTTTTACCCTGATAAGGCGACAGTGTAGAGGCAAGCCTATTCATTAAAAGATTGCAGGTGTCAACCGTTTGCTACAAATGGGCATTCAAAACAATACAGTTAAAAGAAAAGCTAATCACATGTTAGATGGCATACATGCAGCTTTCAACTTTTGGCTTGAAAACCACTGACTTGGAGAATGAAATCAGCTGGTGGGTAAATCTGCTGTTTATTGGTAAGTAATTGGGATAATCATTTAACCATTTGCTACATTTTTTCATTGCAATAATTTACCTTTGTTTAAATACTGTTTTTGGTGCCACTATATATTAGCTGCTGATTTCCTTTTAACTTGTAATATACGGAGGAGTCCCCACGCAGACCTCGTATGCATAGACAGCTGAAGGAGCGAGCGTCGCCAGTGCAGAGAAGTGTGTGCTTGCACGGCAGCAAAGAAGCAGCTAGATCGCAACTTGTCATTAGCAGCATACGCTCCCATTCATTAACTAATTGCACTTTATTATGATGTAATCACAACGTCGGCAGTGTGTGATGACAGAAACTAAGCTGTGGCTCTCCAGCCAGAGCCACTCCCTGCACTCCATGAAGTAATTGCCCTCTTGGCTTTGATGAATAAGGAGATGATTAACCTTAATTTCCAAACAGCATCTGGGCTTTAGCAGTGAATGAATTACAGGGAAATGGATGTGACTAAGTGACTTAATATGGTAAATTGGTTGAGCATCTGAAGTGGCTCCAGTGATGATCTATTAGCTCAAGGCCTTTTCTCCTGCTGCTACTGATTCCAGGTCTGATCCTCTTCAGTGAGGCTCTGGCTGTGAGTCGAGATGCCTACTGTCCCTGTGCTGCGCCAAACTAATCATCCACTTCATGCAGGTAAAGCTTCAGCCACTACAGCGCATGGGGGGAGCCCAATTATGTAATCTAGACAAATTTATCCCTAGCACATGGCATAATGGGGAGCTATCTTAACTAATACCCAGCTTGTCACAAAAAATACACTGAAAAACGAGCACTGAACGGATGGCACAATGTCCTATCCCTCACATTCCACACCATGTTCACTTTTAATAGGCGAGGGATTTCACCTCCCATTCTCTCAGTGTACCCGCTGTCCAGGAGAAGAGGCTGCTTTTTTGCTGCCTAAGCAAAATGTAGATTGCATGAACAAAAACTCCACTCGCATGGCAGTAAATATGATGACACTGCAAGCTTGTCTTTTGCCGACAAAGTTGTAATCCTTGTTTTTTTGATGAAGCAGTGAAAACAACCGACTATGAGAGCACAGCCAGATGTGCGTTTAAGGATATGAGCAATCCAGGCACCGTCATCCCTTCTCTACTTCTCACTTAACACTGGAAGAACAACAGGGACAAAGTGAATTTGGAGACTCGGAAGGAATGACAAACCTGTGTGTGAGTTACAGTGCAAATGAGTTCTGTAAAGTGCTAATTGTACCCTTAAGAAAAGGTGTGTGTGTGTGCGATCGCTGTGCACTGCTGTCTATGTGTGCACGTCTTTTTGCCTAAAGATGCAACGGGCTAATTTTGCTTACCAGAACCATTTTTGCTTATCAACAGAAAATGAGGAAAATATGGATCTTAGCTCATTATGGTGTTGTTTATCTTTACCCAAGTAACCTATTAAACCTGGGAGAGAGCCTCCTTTAAACTGTGAGCATGTTAGTTATGTGGTCTCAGTCATTGGAGGAGGCTACTCATTACTCTTTAATGTGCTGAATAAACATTTCACAGCCTCACCGTTCCCCACTATTGTTCACATTGTTGTGAATGCAGCATTTTCTTATTGTTAGACCACGCCAACAGATATGCTTTGCAGTGCACGCAAACCACAAAACCAAAGGGTGCTGTGGGTGCACAAAGAGGTGGGGGTTAACTATGTTCTGTATAGAAGACTGCCTAAACACTTGACTTACAGGATGCTTAGTGGTAACATTGCTGGCAGAGCATCATTTTATACTGGAGAAAGATGGTATGATACTAATCTCTTGTCAAGTTTAAAGAAAGAATCTCTGGAAATTTAAATATAGATAGGAAACAGATAAATGTAAAAGTTACATTAAATCCTCTACTTATAGTAATAGCAGTGATTAAAACAGCTAAATGTGTGAACTGCATGTCAAAACATTGACAGTATCTTGTATATAATGTTGAAATAGTTGGCTTAAAGTAACCGATTGATAACATTAAATGTTACTCATACTGGGACTACAAAGTTTTATAACTATACTCCATTTCAAGGGAAGGCAGACAAAAATGTGTGGTTCTTGTTCAGAGAAAAAATACTTTTGAAAGTTTAACTACATTAATTATAAGAAGCTGCTTATAGACATCTACTAACTGTGCAGTCATGCTATCTTATGTGTCATATGTCTGGTTTTATGTACTACGTGTTGGCTGTTCGACTAACTTGTTGTTCAGCCTATAGCTCATTATTTTCCCATTTATATTTTTTTAATAAAAAAGAAATATGAATAAATATGGTGAAAAAGCTGCTTGATAATTGAATTTATTTCCAGTGCAGTGGCTCTTTATTTTAGCATTCATTGCTTTTTCAATTACATTGAGAATGCATAATCAGCAGCTTGTTTGTGTTTTCTCTCTGTTCTTCTCTTCACTTTCTATTAGTAGACACATTTACTGGGCTGTGCTGAGCAGTGTTCTCATGAAGGGGAAAAACAACTAGAATAAGACTGGCTTTAAATTAAAAAGCAATTCCAACCAATGAAATCACTTTGACAAACTATGCAGACATTTAGATTTTCACATAGTGATAAAATGAACTTGAAATTGTGAGCTGTTTGATAGTGAAGAATCAAAAACCACTGAGCAGTAGTCTAAAACAGACATAGTATGCCTTTTAAAGCATCCCATCTTACACGGTTGTGTACTTTGTCAACATAGAATGAATTAAACCGATACACACAATGACAAGAACATGAATGATTCTGTCTGTTGATTGTTTTAATTGCATGAAGGCATCTAAAAAAGCACTTAAAACAAAATGATACACTAAAGTTCTGCACCAAAGCATGTACTTGTTCAATTCTGAAGCCACTTATGTCTGTTAGACCATGTAGCATAGTGCCCTGTTTTGGCTGACAAACACTGACAAATTAGAAAAGACTTGTGCCAGCTTAAATAACTGGTTGGTTAACACTGCAAAGTGGGGGGCTTCAATTGTGCTTTCTATGTACATTCACAAACATTCATCCCCCAATGAATGTGGTTGCATCAGAGAGCAACTTGAGGTTAAGATATTTGGCATGCAGACTGGAGCAACCAGAGATTGAACCGCCAACCTTCCAGTTAGTAGACCTCCTGAGCTACAGCCACTCCAAACTGATGCATGAAAAAAACCAAACAAACCTATTTTTATTGACTCCTTGGAAGTAACTCAACCTAACTCAGGTACACTTTTACTGGGAAAGTTTTTATGTTCCAAATCTTTCCTAGACTGGATACTACTCATTATTACTATTCATATACGAAAAAAGGATCATATTACATGATTTATACTGATAACCCATAACATTTCTTCCGTTTTATTTTTTTGCACTGTATCACTATAAGGAACTGAGCAGTAATGCACAAGAACAAATGTGTGAAAAGAGAATTTTGATTTTAAATAAAAATAATAACAGCTAGAATCCATCAGAACCCAACAGCTACTGAGAATAGTCCAACTAAAATTTAAGTTAACCCAGTGTAACAGACACAAAGGGGGATATTTCCACAAACATTGAAAACAAATGTATATATAATTGTTGCAGACCAACCACAGCTCCCTTGGCAACTGAACTCTCACAACAGCAGCCTCACCCAGCAGGACAGTGCTCCCAAACACTCAGCAAAGATTATCCACAAACATTTAAAAGGAACCCAACAATAAGCCAAAGTGTTCAGCACATCTCTAAACTCGATCTCAAAACAATTAAGCATTTACAGGATGGAGAGAACCCATAATTTCACCACGTTTCTTAACAGACCTCAGAGTTGCACAGACAGCATAAGTTGAAGACAGCTTCAACTTATGTTTGAGGGTCATAGATGGTGGTAAGAACTAGCTCTCCAGTTACAACCAAGCAGTCTTCAGAAGCAGCAAGCCAGAAGCTGATGCATCAGGAGAGGAGTGCATTACTGAGGCTTTTTTCATTCACAAAGCTGTGACTGTTAATTATCCCTCGAGGGTCAGAATGCCAAAGCCATGCTGTGTGCTAGCTTCCCAGAAGCTAAAGCGCAAGAGGACAGAACAGAACTCTGAGGAAGAGTGCTGTATTAACATGCTTTTGTGTAACTGAATGGTGTACCAAGTCAAGCCACTTATTGTCATAATATAAAAAAGCTTAAAATACTTAGAAAGCATGTGAGATGTGCCTGTAATATCAATGTATTTATTTGTAAACCCATGGGATCATGTAGTCTGTTCTGCACAGTCAATGGACAAGTACTGGTTAAACTATAAAGGAAAGCTATATTCTTTACAGGTTACAGGGGGCACTATTAAAATGCCAGTGCAATTCAGATCAGGGGACTGAGCATCAAATATGCATACATGGCAGGGAGCGGAGAGACATGAGGGACACTGAGTCATTGGTATTCTAGTAACTGGTGCAGTCAAAGGTGCAGGGTTGAGGTGGGGAGTCAGAATCAGCCCAGCAGACCCAGGGCAGCTTATTGGGATAGAGAGGGAGCCCAGTCACTGGGCTTAGACAGGCTCAATGCAGGGCTCAACTCATCACACGCCTGTCAGACAGACACCTGCCGCAGTGAGAGCAGTCACATACGTGGGCACACACACACACACACACACACACACACACACACGCACACGCACACAGAGTCATGTTTCCATAACTTCAGACAAAATTACATTGACTTGCAAGTGACTTGATTGTAACCGCTTGCCTTAGCCAAACCTGAACTGAAATTTGTGTAGAAAGATTAGGTCCCCAAAACGAGTCTGTTTAAAGCACATACATGTGCTTTAAACACATGTATGTGTACCTATCTGTACACCTGGCAGTTATTTTCATGGAGCTCTAACAGCTGATAAAGGTTTGAGTTGCAAGGAAGCAGGATTTTAACTGGAGAAGTTCCTTTTAATCCAAATATTTTCTGAAAGACACAGGAAAAGATTCAAAAGTATGCTATATTTTAATGAACTTGTTTTTGGCTTATTTTGACTCCCTTTCACAATCTAATGTTTTTGATTTGTAGGTCCACAGCTTTTCGTCCCAAAACGGTTATATGGATAGAGTAAGGATTCAAAAACTGTTGATCAAAGACTTTAAAGTTTAATGTGGTTATAAACAAAGACTAACAATCAGAATCATCTTTATTTGGTCAAGTTTATGCGAACAAGAAATCTGACTCCACTTCATTTTGTTTTCTTCATGCAAAATAAAAGAAATAGATAAAAAGAAAAAGACAAATTACAGAACGTCTTAAGAAACTATACAAACTAAGTGCAAAACCGAGTAGTGCAAATGTGCATATTTGCATATGACCTGAATGATATAACAACAAAAAGACACAAAAAACAAACAAACAGAGAAACAAAAAAAAAAAACCCTTGCCTGATATTGGGCAGGAGTGAACTCATTTGACTTTTTTCCACTTTCATTTGACATAGTCTCCAGTCTAACCAACTTTAGTGGTTGTAGAGGAGAGACCAATGTATCTGCCCAGAACTCATGTTCTAAGTTGAGATCATACTGGCTTTCCTAGGGTTCAAATTAACAACAGATTACAATATGTCAATATGTAAGGCCATTATTGGTGTTATTATGCATTCTTTCACTGTTCTTATTACTCTTATTACTTAGCCCTGGAGCACAGCTTGATAATGGCACCTGATGGTGCTGATTGGCTAATCATTTCTTCTTGTTTTTTTTTTCTTCTCATATCACATTATCTGATGGGTCACCTCAGTGGGATTCTACTCTTGCCTCTGTATGATGTCAAAAAGAGAATAATTTCTTAATAAGGGTTATCTCAGTTACACAGCTCTGGCTGTGGGTACATGCACCTCATTGACTGCTCAAGCCTTCTGTTTGCCAGCAGCAGCCAATGAGAAGAAAGTTGGCGTAACAGGAGTCAGAAAGGAAGTAAAACAGCTTGTTTCACAGAACATGAAGTTTATTTTGTGTATCTGATGTGCCTGACTGTGACATACCCTTTGTAGACATAGATAAGGGACTGAAGCTGTCATGTACACTACATTGCCAAAAGTATTGGTTCATCTGCCTTCACACGTGGACTTGAGTGAAATCCCATTCTTAATCCACAGAGTTTAATGTGTTGTAAGCCCACCCCCTGCAGCTTCAACTTTTCTGGGAAGGCTTTCCACAAGGTTTAGAACCACTATTGAGCATTAAATGTAATATTTACATTATTGCTTTTACGCAAAGCAGAATGCTGGGAAACTAAGGTAGGATTAATTCAAGCATTATAATATAGTAATGCTATCCAAATATGCTAAAACATCAGCTAATATTACCTTAATATGAGGTTATTACAATTTAAACTCTGTATAAAAATGTGAAAATTCAAACTCACAGGGATTACCTTCTTATTTATAGCTTGATATCATATTGTTACTAAGGTATTTTGCTACTATTAATAATTGGCTTCGCCTTCCTTCCAAAAATTGTTTGATAATTTCCAGGCTGAGATTAACATGTGAGAGATTTTTAAGGGTTTGGCAGCTTTACTTTTGGAATGTACTTTTAAGTTGGACAAAAAGATGACAAGGTGAAAATAGTTAACTTAAAGCAGTTTCTATTTCTGCAGTTTCTTATACAGTTTTAGATTAATTTCTCTCAAATCTTATCAGGTGTGATCAGTAACCAACACATGGAATGCTGTTGTTAGTCAGCATTGGGATTTCAGGCATTTTTGGACTCATCCCTTGCTCTGAGGGATGAGTACTGAGACAGTTTAATTTAGGAAGATATAGTGAACCTGCAAAGGTGCCCCACTTTTCTGTTTCTGTTTTTCTTATGGTCTTAGGTTGATCAGACAGGTGTGTTTTCGCACTATAAAAATGCTTTGTGTGACTTTAATGATGTCTCCACCAATTTGGTTGTGCATCCATGTTGTTGGTGTGTGCACAATCCGACAGATCGCTGTCAGAGCTGCATTCTGACTGCGAGATGTGCTGCCACAGCCAAGTGCACACAGCTTGCTTGTGTCACATTCAATTATGGCTCTTCCACTTTCCATAAGACAGTAATTGAGCCGGGGGCACTCCCTCTATTTAAAACCACAGGAGCTCTGCAGTTCTCATTGTGTTCCCTGAAAGCTTCATATCTGCTGATTTTCACCAGCTGAAGCCTCCCCGTGGGACTTGGTGGGAGCATCGGAGAGATAGGGTGAACCAAGGTTGGGCTGGGGTGCTCCAGGCACTGTTGGGGCAGTATGACAATAAGACACACTACCAAACAGTCAGCCACCCACCATCTTCACTAATTTGAAACAAAATTAATCTTTCCATCCCTTAAAATCTTGGAAGTCAGAATCCACATTTCAGGCAAACCCCCCCCAAAAAAAACAAAACAAAAAAAGAATAATTTTTTCTGATATTTAGAACTTTTTTCAGCTTATACTCATCGTGAGGTTGTTGACCACTGCTTTCTGACTGGTCATTTGAAGAGTCACTGAACATGGTTAATTTGCCCTTTAAAAGCCAGTAATGTAATATTTTAATAGTAGAGCTCTTATACACGTTCCATATGGCTCTGATCAAGTTCCAGCAACGAGGACTCACAATATATGTTACTAACAAATGAATCATGATAAGGTACTTTAGAAGCTAGTCAAATTAGATACAAAAATAAGGTGAACACCAAGAATGCCGTTATCATCACCATCCTCCACTCAGGGGTGTTTCTTGTGGGGTTTTTCCATATTGGATCTGGGTGGGGAGGGACCATGTGTTGAGTGGGAGCAATCCTGGCACAAGTGTTTTACAATTGCATTGCATAAATACACAGTAATTTTATTCTATGAAAAAGGAGTAGGAATGTGCATCAGCAGGTTGTAGCAGTAAAGAGTAAAGTAAGGCTGCTATTTGACAATACAAACAGTATTTTGTAATTAAATTACTGCACTCTTATAGACAGAGACCTCTGAGGCTGTGACTAGAATCTGCTGCAGCCACTCTTCCTGTTTTGAAGTTACAGCACCTAACACTCTTATTACCACTGGGACCACTTAGGACTTTACCTTCCATAACTGCTCCAATTGTTTCTTCAGGCTGTGGTGCCTCTCCATTTTCTTGTACTCCTTCTTCCTGGTGTTGCTATCTGCTGGGATTGCCACATCTATGCATGGCCTTCTCCTCCCTGTCAGCCACAAACTATGTTTGGTTGGTTAGCCAGCAGCTACTTGCCTGTCTGGAACTCAAAGTCCCACAGGATCTCAGCTCTGTTGTTCTTTGCCATCAAAAATGGTGTTCCCAGTTTAGACTTAGGGACTTCTAGTCCATATGCGACACAGATGTTCCAGTATACCGTCCTGCCACTTTGTTGTGCCTCTTAGTGTACACTTTGCCAGCTTACATCTTACATCCTGCTACTATGCGTTGGATATACTGTGTTGCAAAGTTTACAACTTGGGTTCTGTTGACTGTGGTAGACTCAACAGCTTCTTTGCTGCGTTCCCCTTAAGCACCGGGTGAGCAAAGGTCTTCTTAAACTCCTCGAGGAACTCACCATTGTTGCAGGGGAAAACTGGCCAAAAAGGCAAAACAAACACCAATCTAACTCGCCATACGAATTAGAAGACTTCTGGATTTGACTCAGTAAAATGTCAATTTTTTGTTTTATTTCTGGGTTTTTGTCAATTTTTTTAATACACATCAGACTTTCTCCTCATTTTTACATATGAAATATTCACTGACTGGACCTGCATTTCCAGTTTTGTAACATTTTATATTGAAGCAAAAACCTGTCCATCCCGAGGCACAAAAATGTATGCAGACGTTTTCAAGAATGAGTTGATCATCCTCTTGGGCACCACCTTGAAGCTGTGTGTGGACCGTTATGCACATGAGGACAGGCTGGACAGGGAGTCATGTCCAGCCTAGGGGAGAAACATGAAACATAGGGTGGATGCGCAGAGATGGAGGTAACTTCAGTCTCACTATAGAAGGACTGATGGCAACTGAATTCCAAAGGGCCCAATAAACAAGGAGCCAGTTTGCATACCAGTGATTTCAGAGTAATGTCTTTTGAAGAGAGTCATACCTTCTGCTCAGGTTCATAACTGGGGGTACGAGTCAGATGGCAATCCGCATAGTTTCGATTTTGATCAGCTGTTCTAAGTAGGGCCTCTCTCTTTTGGTTCCAAATCCACCTGCTCCATTGCAAGTGGTGTTGGATAGGCACAGCGAGATCAGTCTCAATAGCAGGGAAGAGTCGCGGTTGGTACCCTAAAGATGCTTCAAGAGGTGAAATGCATGTAGCAGAGGATGTGAGAGAGTTGTGTGCATATTCAATCCAGGAAAGTTGTGAAGACCAAGTGGAAGGGTTTTGAGAGTTGACACAACCAAGAGCAGTTTCCAGTTCCTGACTGAGCCTTTCTGTCTGACTCTTAGTTTGCAGGTGGAATGCTGATGTAGACCAGCATGTCCCCCCTGCAAATATCCAGAAAGATCCATGAGAGCTTGCTCCCACCACCAGCTGATATAGTTAAGAGCTTACAGCTTGAATCACCGCCTGTGACCTATCTGCAGCTTCTTGATTCTGCTTTTGGCACTGAAGAAGATGAGGAGGAGCTTTCCGCTCAATTCCTGAACACCCTCAAAGATCCAGATGAGAAACCATCCACTTACCTTCATCGGCTACAGCTAGCATTAAGCAGAGCCACGAAAAGGGGGGAGTGACATGTGAAGAAGTGGACAAACATCTCCTTAAACAGTTCTGTAGGGGATGTTGGGATGGCTCATTGCCCTGCAACTTGAACAAAAGAAGCACAGCCCACCCCAATTCTCAGAACTCTTGCTAATGATTTGCTCCGAAGAAGATCGACAGCATCCAAAACAGTCGTATGAGAAAACACATTGGTATTGGAAAGCAAAGGGCTCAGTCACAGTTCCAGGGTGCACATGCTTGTGAGCCAGAGGAGAGATATGAGAGTAGTATTACTACTATAGAGGTTCTGAGAAAGCAGGTGGTGAGTGCAAAGTCAATTAACTACATTCATGTCACAACCCCCCCAAAAACCCTCCAAAAGTGGCTAACAGCAAGGGATCTGCAGAGAGGCCTCAGACCATGATGTCAAAGCCGCGTGATGCAGATGCATGCATGCAGACTAAAAAGAAACAGACATACAAACCCAAACCCTAGTACTGTTTTAACTGCGGTGAAGATGGGCACATCGCCCTATGCTGGACCGACCCCGTTAATCCCAACCTAGTGGCAGAAAAAAGAAGCGGTTAGAGGAAAAACAGCACCAGTGGGAAGCAAAAAATGGTGGGACAAACAGGAGCTGAGGAGAGTCAACAACGTTCCTCAGACATAAACAATGAAGACAAACCACTGCTGAGGTTAACAAAGTAAGTACACCAGCAAAGAACGTCAAAGCACAAACATGTTCTGGCTTACAATATTAAAAGCAGAACCAATTTTTCCAACCCCCCAGTCAGTTGATTGGCACCAAGTGTACAGGTCAAGTGACTCTGAGAGGTGAAGAGGTCAACTGCCTTCTCAGGCTCACAAGTTACCACTATACCGGAGTCATTTTACAAGCAGCACCTTTCAGAGCAGAAGATCAAGCCACTATATGACCTCTTAGAAGTAGAAGGTGCTAATGGCCAGCTAGTGCTCTACTTTGGCTATATAGTAATGACCATAACCTTTCCAATAGGTGCAATAGACATCCCATTAGATTTAAACACACTTACCTTGATCATTCCTGACACTTTACACATAGGCACGAACACCCTAGACGTACTGTTTGACATCTACTCAGAAACTGACTTAACCGAGCGTCAGCCCAGAAAAAACTCCAAATATCTATAAAACAAAAAACAAATCCAAAAAACATACAAATAACACACAACACAGAAGAAATGAATGCCTCACAATGTCAGTCCTTCAAAGAACACCACCGTCATAGGACTGATCGACAACAACGATGATTCAGCCTACAGAGAGGAGGTTCAGCATCTGAAGCAACGGTGTGACGACAACAACCTGCATCTGAACACAGCCAAGACCAAAGAGATGGTAATCGACTTCAGAAGAACAAAGCGATCTGAGCACTCTACCCTCTACATTGATGGGGAGGAGGTAGAAAGGGTAGAAAGCTTTAAGTTCCTCGGAGTCCACATCTCGGCCGACCTTACCTGGTCCACAAACATTTCCCACCAGGTAGGGAAAGCACAACAAAGGCTGTACTTCCTCAGGAAACTACGTCAGGCCCAATTACCCCAAAGACTGCTAGTAAACTTCTACCGCTCCACCATCGAGAGCCTTCTGACTTACTGCTGCACACTCTGGTTCAACTGCTGCACCGCAGAGGACAAGAGGAAACTGCAGCGGGTGGTGAGGGCAGCAGAGCGGGCAATCGGCACTACACTAACCCCCCTCAGAGACATCTATACTGGCAGACTTCAGCCAAAAGCCAACATCATCATCAAAGACCCCTCGCACCCTGGACACTCACTTTTTTCCCTCCTTCCCTCTGGTAAACGCTACAGGTCCATCAGGTCAAAGACAAACAGACTCAACAGAAGTTTTTACCCACAGGCTGTCAAACATGCCCTACCTCCACCCTGATT